>QLTV01020722.1:225108-264827 GCA_003457575.1 Thermophis baileyi
CGGAGAGAGTAGGCAACTCCCCCCCTGCGTTTTCAAACGCAATGTCCCGACTCCGGGCCCGAAGGCCAGCTGGAGCCGACGCCCCCCGTCCGAGGAAGGCGCAGATGGCAATTCCCCAGGGATGAAAAATAACTCGCAGCCTGTACAACCTGAAAATCCGGTAGATCAGTCAATCCGATATTGAGAACCAAGATTCAGGATGGGAGCTAGACTTGCCACGATTGCCCTCGCTGAGGACCGAGTCTAAGCTGGGAGGGCACAAGAAGTATCCCAGCATAAGCAAAACAGACTCGGTCCTCATTGGCTGATGGGCAGAGGCCAACCCATCCTGAATGATGGCTCCACCCACTATGGAGAACTTCAACTTTCAGAATTCTAAGCAGTGACCGCAGTCGCTTGTCAAAGTTCAGAGGAAGGCTGCCAAGGTGGTGAGAAGTGTAGAAAGAAAGCTCTGAGGAGAAGAGTTGAAGGTATTCTCCAATGCAGCCGATGGCAGGAGAAGACGCAAGCAAAGTCAAGGAGGACTCCTGATTCACTTAACAACCGTGTTACTCATTTAACGACTGTGGTGATTCACCTAACAAACAGTGGCGAGAAAAGACGTAACACGGGGCAAAACCCACTTAAGAAAATTTCTTAGCCACATAAATTCAGGGCTCAATTGTGGTCATAAATGGAGGAGCACCTGTGCTGGTGTCCTCTCTCCAGACATATAACCTAGTGATAATTGATAAACTGGTTGCATTAATTGATAGAACATCCAGGAAGGCCCCCGGGCTTCAAAAATGAAGGCGTCCTTCTAAATATGAAGCAAGTTTTTTTGAAAAAAAATTCTCCAATCTCTGAAAAAGTCACCCCGTTGTACATTAATGCAATAATTAAAGGGTTAATTACATGGGCCATAAAAATAAAGCTCTGTAATTTATGGTGCAAACCCACTCCCTATAATCCGGCCATAAATTAAAAAAGGAGGTTCGGAGATAAGGAAAAGCTGCAGGCCAGAAAGAACCCAACTCGCCCTCTTTAATGGGCAGTTATATGACAGGCTTCTAGTCCGCTGGCAATAAATCAGCAGAAACATCTTTTATAGAGTTCTGGGTTTTATGATGTCATTAACTTTCCTCCTTATATTTAAGGGATAATGAAATAAAAGTGGGGGGGGGAGGGGGGAAGAAGGATCAAAGGATGAGTCCGTGCTGAGTAAGGTGCAGGCAGACCCTAGAGAGTTTCCTTTGCCCCACTCTCTTCTATGGGGCAGAAAATTAGAATTGGGAATGGAAGTGAAGGAAGGGAGAGAAAGAAAAGAGGGAATGATTTAATTCATTTAAAAGGCCACCAACTTCTGGCCAGCGCCCTGAACGTTGCAGGTAGTCCTCGACTTACCACCGTTTGTTTTTAGCGACCGTTCAAAGTTACAAGGGCATGAGAAAAGTGACTTTATGACCGGTCCTCGCACTTATGACTGTTCCAGCATCGCTGAGGCCTGGGAAGATCACGAAAGGTGATCACATGACGCTGTAACCATCGTACCTAAAATGCCCGGTTTGCCAAGCGCCCAACTTTTGAAAATGTGGTCCTGGGGATGCTGTGACGGTCATAAGTGCGAGGACCAGTTGTAAATCATTTTTATCGGAGCCGACGTAATTTCAAACAGTTGCTAAGCAGTGGTAAGATGAGGATTTCCAGCATTTTGTTCATTTTGTGAGAATAATGTCTTCGGAAACTGGGATTGCTACCTGCCAAGCTTCAAATGCTATAACCCGCTACAGGTAGTCCTTGAAGTACAACCACAATTGAGCCCAAAACTTCTGTGGTTAACTGAGACATTTGTTAATGCCCCATTTTACGACCTTCCTTGCCACGGTTGTTAAGGGAATCCCTGCGGTTGTTGAGTTAGTAACCCGGCTCTTAAGTGAATCTGGCTTCCCCATTGACTTGACTCGTCAGAAGTTCGCAAAAAGGGGATCACATGACCCCGGGACACCGTGACCGTCATAAATATGAGTCAACTGCCAAGCGTCTGAATTTTGATCACACGACCATGAGGGATCGTAACTGTGAAAAACGGTCACAAGTGACTTTTTCCCCGGTGCCGTTGTAACTTTGAATGGTCAGTAAATGAAGCGTTATAAGTTGAGAACTGCCTGTAATTCCATGCAGAGAATTGCAGGCAGAAAATCGATGGTTTAACCCTCAGCACTGTTAGCCACAAGGGAAATCCTGCCTAATCACTCCAATCGACCTGCAACCAATCGTGGGTTAGACAATAGCAATAGCGCTCAGACTTTTATACCACTTCACCGTGCTTTACAGCCCTCTCTAAGCGGTTTACAGAGTCAGCCTGTTGCCCCAACTATCTGGGTCTTCGTTTTACTGACCTCGGAGGGATGGATGGCTGAGTCAACCTTGAGACGGTCAGGATCGAACTGCTGGCAGTGGGGCAGAGTTAGCTTGCAATACTGCATTCCAACCACTGTGTACCATGGATGGATGGACGGAAGGATGGGAGGAAGGAACAGCAATAGCACTTAGACTTATATACCGCTTCACAGTGCTTTACAGCCCCCTCTAAGCGGTTTTCAGTCAGCCTATTGCCCCCAACAATCTGGGTCCTCATTTTACCCACCTCGGAAGGATGGAAGGCTGAATCCAAGTCTCTGGCTCAAAACCAGGGATTTCATCCTGTCCCTATGCCGCTCATCACACAGGTCGCTGCAATCTGAATTTCCCTAAGCGGACAACACAGCTCAAACCTCCGTCTCCCTTTGAATGATGATCGCGGCATAAATCAAATGGGATCGTTTTGCTAGAAGGGCTTCCAACCCGCGTTGAGCCGGGATAGAGAGGAAAGAAAGAAAGATAGGTTTAGTAATACTATTTAAAAAGTGGGAGGAAGGAAAGGCGAGGTGATACCCGGAGACGCTGCATAAAAGGAGGTAACGTGTTAGGGCCCGGCTTCTTTATGCATTCAGACACGGCTCAATGAAAGACGGCTTGTATGCATGGAACATAACCATCAAGATGATTGTCTACCATTACCGAGAATTGAACGGCGCCCGTACAACCTTCCAATTTCTCACAGGAAATGGGTTTTTTTGCCGGTCTATTCGCATAATGAATGGAGATATAAAGTTGATGGAGAAGAAGATGGGAGCCCCTCTGGGTAGTTTAGCTCGAGTCTTTTCGGTGATGCTTTGAGTCATTTTTTAAAAAGAAAGAGTGGGGAACTTTAGCGGGGGGGGGGGGGGGGGAGGGGAGGAGAAGGGGAAGCCGGGGAAAGGGGGGCCGCAGAAATGGGAGGCTGATTCTTTGAGTGAGTTGGCACTAAAAAATCGTCACACAGGAAGGAAAAAGGGAAAAGAAGGAAAGGGCCAGTGAAGGAAAAGAAGAAAGGAAGGAAAAGAGTAGTGGAAGTGAAGGGGAAGGGGAAGGGGAAGAGAAGGGGATGGATGGAAGGAAGGAAAGAAAGAAAGAAGGGAGGGAGGGAGGGAGGGAAAAGAAAGAAAGGGAGAGAGAGAAAGAAAATGAAAGAAGGAAGGAAGGAAGGAAGGAAAGAGAAAGAAAGAAAGAAAGAAAGAAAGAAAGAAAGAAAGAAAGAAAGAAAGAAAGAAAGAAAGAAAGGGAAAAGGTTGGGGACACTGCATTATTGGATTATGGCAGCTTGCATCATTATGAGTTTTAAACTTTAACTGTAGCTACCAAAAGCCATGGAAACAGAGGGATAGAATCAAGATCACGTGAAGTGTTGATACCACTTTATAATGCCTTGGTAAGACCACACTTGGAATATTACGTCCAGTTTTGGTCGCCATGATGTTGAGACTCTGGAAAGAGCAACAAAAATGATTAGGGGACTGGAGGCTAAAACATATAAAGAAGGGTTGCTGGAATTGGGTATGTCTAGTCTAATGAAGAGAAGGACTAGGGGGGACATGATAGCAGCCTTCCAATATTTGAGGGGCTGCCACAAAGAAGAGATCTCCGTGAAGAGTTTAAAAATAAAATATCAGCCGTTCCCTCAGGAGTTCTCCGTCTTGCTGGGTGTTGCTATCTTGGAAGATCTTGGAAGAAGGGTGAAGAATCACTAACTTTGTTGATACTTTGTTGAGGCTAAAAACATATAAATAACGGTTGCTGGAATTGGGTATGTCTAGTCTAGCAGTGTTGTAATATCTCAGGGTTTGCCACAAAGAAGAGGGAGTCAAGCTATTCTCCAAAGCACCTGAAGGCAAGACAAGAAGCAACAGATGGAAACTCATCAAGGAGAGAAGCAACCTGGAACTAAGGAGAAATTTCCTGGCAGTGAGAACAATTAACCAGTGGAACGGCTTGCCTCCAGAAGTTGTGGATGCTCCATCACTGGAGTTTTTTAAGAAGAGACTGGACAGCCCCTTTTCTGAAATGACGCTTTCCTGCTTGAGCAGGGGGTTGGACTGGATGACCTTCCAAGGTCGCTTCCAGCTCTATTCTGATTGATTGATAAACAAGCAATGCCATCATTTCCACATTGCTTAGATCTTAGATAATTGGACTAAAACTGCATTCACACATCCAAAGGATCAGCAGTGTGGGAGAAGGGGAAAAATAAAAAAACACACACAAAAAAACCCACAACTCAGCCGCTGCCCATTTTTGAACTTTGACATTTTTCATGGCTTTCTTCAAAGCATTAAGACCGAATGAGGAATGAGCTGTGCCAAAGGAGAAAATTTGCTACTGTCAAAGTTATTTAGTTATTCATTTACAAATAGGATGTGATGGAACTAAATAGGATGGAACTAAAGAAGGAGAAGGAGATAGATTAACTGACCTGCTATTTTTTTTAAAAAAAAAATGCCTCAGGGTCTCTGGTTCCAAATCTTTCTAATCAAGTTAGGGTGGAGCGGAGGTTATTTTTACGTATTAGGGAGATTCAGTCTTATTTTAATTAATAGAAGTCCAGTTTTTTAATTAGTGATCGGGCTGGAGGGGTTGACGTGTCTGTAGAAGTAAGAGTTTATTTCAACAGGGTTTCTCTTCCCCCCCGCCCCCCCCGTCTTTCCTTCTTTTAAATCATCTGATCATTTGTAAGAATCTGAATTCACATCAAGAATTTTAATTCTCCAAGACGAGGAAGGAGGAAGGGAACATGCAAAACTGCGCGCTTTTAACCCACTGAAGTTTATTTACGAGGCTTGTCCTGAACTTTGCAGAGAAGGGTCTTTTCACGGATTAAACTCCTCTTTTGGGGGGCTTCGTTGAAAGAAGGCAGGGTCAAAAAAAAAAAAGCCTTTCTCTCTTTTTTTACTCTTTCATGAAAAACGACGACAAAAAAAAAAGAAAAGGAAAGCATCAAAAGGACCCATCCCCGCCGCACCTCGGCCATCCATCTCGTCTTCCCTGCCCGGAAAAATTAAGTTTTATTTTGTTTCCCCCCCCCCCGACCGCATTAAGTGGGGGGCCACCCCATAGCCCTGTTCAGCCAGTGGAAATGATTTCGGAAGGGTTGGGAACAAAAAAAGAGCTGCTGAGGTTTGCTACAAGATGGATGCTCCATGGGGCCTGCTGCGGTGAAGAGCATTTGCAACCCGTTGCTAGCGGCAACGGTCCTGGATGCAGCATGGGGCCGAATCATGGGTTTGGCGGCGGCTGCTGCTGCAACAACGAAGAAGCTCTCACATGGGGGGGGGGAAAGAGAGGAATGAATAGACTTTTCAGCCTGGACAGGTCTCACCAGAGGATTTCGACATAAAGGGGCCTTTTGGGGGGGGGGGAATTGGAATTGTCAGTCCTTTGATAGCCTCCCGCTGAGCTATTAGCTTCTGTTACTAATTTGCGGTGCATCCAAAGGGACAGGAACACCTGCAGCCTCCTCCTTAGATGCACTGTGGGAAGAGGAGCTTATTACTATTTTTAAAAAAAAAAAATAAAATAAAATAAAAAGGAGGGGAAGGGGAGAAATAAGAAGGGAGAAAAGAGGAGGCCTGGCCCCCTCCATAGAAAAGGGTAAGATGACCTAGGGCTATGATTTGGTTTTTAAAAAGTTTGATTTTAAAAAAAAATAATCTCAAAAAGACAAGAAACAACGGATGGAAACTAACGAAGGAGAGAAGCAACCTGGAATTAAGGAGAAACTTCCTAACAGGGAGGACAATTAACCAGTGGAACAGCTTGCCACTGGAAATTGTGGGTGCTCCATCACTGGAGGTTTTTAAGACAAGACTGGACTGCCATCCATCTGAAATGGTCTCCTGCTTGAGCAGGGGGTTGAACTAGAAGACCTCCAAGGTCCCTTAAAGCTCTATTCTGATTGACTGGTCGATTGAAATGGTCTAGGCAGGGTCTTCTGCTTGAACCAGGGGGCTGGACTAGAAGACCTCCAAGATCCCTTCCAGCTCAATTCTGATTGATTGATTGACTCTGAAGTAGCAAGGAAGGCTGGAGGAGGAAGGAGGACAGGCCCGGCGGGCCTCTGGCGTAGTCGTTACCACCCCCTCCTCTCCCCACCCATATTACTACTATTACCACCATCACCTCCACCACTACCAGCACCATCCAGGGCGCAGGAAACGAGAGAACTGGAATTAATAGTTACTAATACTACTAATAATGACAATCAGGGAAGAAGAGGTTGAAAATTCACTTGGGTAACAGTAAGAAGTCGAGATGGGTGGGATACGAGTCTAATAAATAAATACATGAGGAATAAATAAATAAAGAATAAGGGCATCCAATTTAACTCAAGAGTACAGGTAGTTCTCGGCTTACAACCATTAATTTAATGACCATCGGATGTTACAACAGCTCTGAAGAAAGTGACTTATGACCGTGTTTCACACGTATGACCACAGCAGCCTTCCCCACGGTCATGTGATCAAAGTTCAGACGCTTGGCAACTGGCATGTAGTTATGACGGTTGCACTGTCCCGGGGTCACGTGATCCCCTTTGGCCACCTTCTGACCAGCAAAGTCATTGGGGAAGCCAGATTCACTTAACAACCGGGTTACTAACTTAAGAACTGCAGAGATTCACTTAAGAACGGCGGAAAGAAAAGTTGTAAAATGGGACAAAATTGACTTAAGAACTGTCTTGCTTAGCCACAGAAATTTTGGGCTCAATTCAATTCAATTCAATTCCAGTTTATTGCAGTCATAGACGAGAGACCAGAACAAATAAAAAAACACTCAGTAAATATACAATTAAAAATTCTAGAACAAAATAATACATAACAGATAAAATCTATGATAAAATCCAATGATCTGTTATGTATTATTTTATTCTAGAATTTTTAATTGTATATTTACTGAGTGTTTTTATTTGTTCTGGTCTCTCGTCTATGATGACTGTAATAAACTGAAATTGAATTGAATTGATTACGAAAGTTAATAAACGGATTGAAGGAAAGGTGCTCAATTGTGGTCGTAAATCGAGGAACCACCTGTAATCGGTTGGATGAGGCTTTGTTTTAATTTTTTTAATCCTCTCTGGCCCCTAAGAGCGGAAGCAAAATCTTTGATATGCTGAAATGTTTGGCTAGAGTTGAGTTTATTAGGAAGAGGATTTTTAAATTAAGGCTCAACCTCTGTGCTTAACTTTTCTTTTTCCTTTTTTTTAAAGCTTCTCTTAATACTGCATCTGGAAACAATATTAATCTGGAGCTGAAGTTTTAAGTTGTTCGCCAGCTAAACGCAAAAGAAGAAAATGAGAAAAAAGTTGGTAGGCAGATCTTTAAAAAAAAAATTACTTGTTGCTTTTAAAAAACAAAAATACACACCACAAACTTTCTGGAAAGGGCGATGACGGTTTTTTTGCTCCTGCGAGAATGGTGAAAAATAATGATCCTTTAGCTACTTAGGGCAGGAAATTCCTAACAAATTGCATATTAAAGTGGCTAGGCCTGCAGGGCCGTTCAAAATAGTTTTTTTGTGCCTGCTGGCTGGGACAATTTTACGTATTGGAGCCATGGAGAGACATCCAGGCAAGGAGTCCAGTTGTTGTTTTCTGTATTAATGTTGGAGCTGACATGTGTATTAATGGCCGGGCATAATATAAGTGAGCTGTTTCTCTAGAGCCGGTGGGGAGTTTCTTGGAATAAGTTGCTTAAATGTTCTACTCTTGATGTCTAAAAATAAAACCATGCCATTTGCAAATGTGCGTTTTTAAGGCAAACGGTTTGCAGAACAGGACAGTCCTGTGTCTCTTGAAGAAATAAGGGTAGTCCTCGACTTACGACCACAATTGAGCCCAACATTTATGTTGTTAAGCGAGACATTTTGCTAAGTGAGTTCTGCCCCATTTTACAACCACAATCGTTAAGCAAATCACTGCAGTGTTAAGTTAGTCACGTGGTTGTTAAGTGAATCGGGCTGTTCTGACCTAGGCTTCCTGATTAAATAACACGGCACAAACGGCGTCTCACAAACCTCTTTTATTTGTAACGGCTGCTAATTATTTTCATTAGCAGTCGTCATAAGTCCAAACAAAGTAAAGCAAGTCCGACTAAAGTCTTTCAGAGAAAGGCAGATAACACACAGGAACCTTGCTCTTCTTTGGCAAACTGCCAAAGACCAATTTGCAGGAAAAACTTGGCAAGTTCAAACAGGAACAAAGAATGAATCTGAGTTGCAATGACGAGAACGAGAGATGAACTGAGTTGCTTCCTACAACGAACCCTTTCGTGTTCTCCACTTATATAGCCTATGGGAGGAGCCATAAAAAGATAGCAGGTCCGTTACAGCAGAGAACTCCTGTTGAAACTCACAAAAATAGATGCATTTTGGATTCATACAATCTAAGACTAATAAAGATATTAGAATGCAGAAGAATCAGAAACTGATACAAAGGAACCCTTATGAATCATATTTACATGGCTAAACTATGTTTGTAGGGAAAGCACCATTAAATATCAAACCATTTTTAATTTCCCCATTGCTGAGATTATTTTTTTTAAGGGGTCCTTGGTGTTCTCTGAGCTTGGTGGTTTTCTTGCAGACGTTTCATTAGCCACATTAGGTAACTTCACAAGTGCTCTGCTGATGTTACCTAGCTGGGTAATAAAACATCTGCAAGAAAACCTCCAAGCTCAGAGAGCACCAAGGACACCACAATACTTTCTCCCCCTCCCATCTTCCACCATCTCTTCTTCTTCTCTGCAATAGCAATAGCAATAGCACTTAGACTTATATACCGCTTCATAGTGCTTTACAGCCCTCTCTAAGCGGTTTACAGAGTTAGCATATTGCCCCCAACAATCTGGGTCCTCATTTTACCCACCTCGGAAGGATGGAAGGCTGAGTCAACCTTGAGCCGGTGAGATTTGAACCGCCGAACTGCAGCTAGCAGTCAGCTGAAGTAGCCTGCAGTGCTGCACTCTAACCACTGCGCCACCTCGGCTCTTAACCCCACTTCCTTCTAATACTGATGCTGTTACTTAGTTGAGTCATGAAATGTCTGCAAGAAAACCACCAAGCTCAGAGAGCACCAAGGACCCCACAATATTCTTTCTTCCATCCTCCTCCTCCTCCTCTTCCTCCTCTTCTTCTCTGCAAACCCCACTCCCTTCTAACACTGATGTTGTTACCTAGTTGGGTCATGAAACATCTGCAAGAAAAACACCAAGCTCAGAGAACACCAAGGACCCCACAGTTCAATCCAGAGCTACAAATATTATCTTCTATTCAGACCCTGAATGTATCCAAAAACGTACCAAAAATCTTATCTGGGCTCCTCAGGTTAACTTGTGGAACACCTTGAGTGATTGATTGATTGATTGAAATACAAGCGTTCCACATAGCATAATTTAAGAATTTTTCTAGCAAGCGAGAATCACTTTGGCTATGTCTGGCCAAGCTTTATAATTGGAGGAAAATATTTGACAAATACTCACACATGCAGCAACAGCAGTTGCCACTCATTTGGAAGAGATAAGCAGAGGGAACAGACTCTGCCAGGATGCCAGCACAATCACACAAGCACACTGAAACACGTCTCGGGAGACATTTGGGAAAAGCTGGTGATAGGACCAATCAGAAAGATCACGAGAGAGAGAGGGAGGGAGGGAGGGAGGGAGGGAGGGAGAGAGAGAGAGAGAGAGAGAGAGAGAGAGAGCGAGCTGCACTTCAGTCTGGAAGAGAGACAGATGGCCTTTATGGTACTCTGGCAGCATTTAATATTTGTGGATTACGCTCATTCAAGATGTCAGCCGGCAGAAGCCAAGAGCAGAAAACCCTCTTTAAAAATCATTTATTAGGGAAGACAGAGGAAGAGTGCCAAAGACCCTGGGAAGAAGACGCCATTGTAAAATTCAAGAGAATTCTGCTCAGGTGACCTACAAGCAGTGGTGAAATCCATTTTTTTTTACTACCGGTTCTGTGGGCGTGGCTTGGTGGGTGTGGTGTGGCTTGGTGGGCGTGGCTTGGTGGGCGTGGCAGGGGAAGGATATTGCAAAATCTCCATTCCCACCCCACTCTGGGGCCAGCCAGAGGTAGTATCTGCCGGTTCTCTGAACTACTCAAAATTTCCGCTACTGGTTCTCCAAACTAATCAAAATTTCCGCTACCGGTTCTCCAGAACTGGTCAGAACCTGCTGGATTTCACCCCTGCCTACAAGATATCCTTTGCTCCTTCAAAAGATCTACAGTAGCTTCTTATTGCTGGATTCCCCAATTTTTTTTCACTCTGTCCTTGAATGTGAATTCACATTCACATTCAAGGACAGAGGTTCTTCTCCTTCCAGCTAAAGGGTACAAGGAAAGCCTTATGATGTTCTTCAGTTGGGTCATGAAACATCTGCAAGAAAGCCACCAAGCTCAGAGATCACCAAGGACCCCACAATAATGCTCCTCCTCCTCCTCCTCTCCCTTCTAATACTGAAGATGTTACCTAGTTGGGTCATGAAACATCTGCAAAGAAACAACCAAGCTCAGAGAGCACCAAAGACTCCACAGTTCAACCCCGAGCTTCAAATATTCTCTTCTATCAAAATCCTACTGGAACAGCCAATCGTTTTTCTAGCTCTGCGTGACATTAACCAACCATGAACACTTGAATTCTCTCAAGCAAGGATAGGAGAAAGTGAGCTCTATCAAAGTTGACCCTCAACAGCTGATGTTTCAAGTGCACAGCTATGATTCAGGAGACAAATGCAGTCATCTAACTTGTCAAGTGCGATGACCTTGAAAAGTATTTGTGTAGAGGGCCATGTTCCAAGAGCATCAACTGAAGGGATTTTAGTTTTTTTCTGAAAAAATGGACCAAAAACAAACGAAAGAGACAATTCCAGGTCAACGGAACACAAGTACAACTTAGCCACTCTTGATACGGAAGGAACATGAGTTGAATGATGAAAGATTGTGACAGGCCTACAGAAAAAAAAAACCAACTTAATTTTGGGGTCAGGAGGTGCAGTAAGAAGCATCAAAAAGATGCTTCTTTTTAACAAGAATTAAATACTTTTCTACTATGTATAGAATATAGAATAACAAAGTTGGAAGGGACCTTGGAGGTTTTCTAGTCCAACCCCCTGCTCAGGCAGGAAGCCCTATATCATTTCAGTCAAATGGTTGTCCAATCTCTTCCTAAAAACCTCCAGTGTTGGAGCACCCACAACTTCTAAAGGCAAGCCGTTCCACTGGTTAATTGTCCTCACTGTTAGGAGGTTTCTCCTTAGTTCCAGGTTGCTTCTCTCCTTGATTAGTTTCCATTCTTTGCTTCTTGTCCTGTCTTTAGGTGCTTTGGAGAATAGGCTAACCCCCCGTTCTTTGTGGCAGCCCCTCAAATATTGGAACACTGCTATCCTGTCACCCTTAGTCCTTCTTTCCATTACACTAGACCTACCCAATTCCAGCAACCATTCTTCATATGTTTTAGCCGCCTAATCATTTTGCTGCTTTTCTCTGTACTCTTTCCAGAGTCTTGACGTCTTTTTTATAATATAATTTTTAAAATTATAATTATAATTTTATAATATGGTGACCAAAACAAGATGCAATATTCCAAGTGTGGCCTTACCAAGGCATTATAAAGTGGTATTAACACTTCACGGGATCTTGATTCTATCCCTCTGTTAATGCAGCCTAGAACTGTGTTGGCTTTTTTGGCAGCTGCAGCACAGTGCTGGCTCATATTTAAGTGATTGTCCACTAGGACTTCAAGGTCTTTCTCACAGTTACTACTATTGAGCCAGATATCACCTATACTGTACCTGTACATTTGGTTTTTCTTGCCTAAATGTAGAACCTTACTTTTTTTACCATTGAATTTCATTTTGTTAGATAATGCCCAATGTTCAAATCTGTCAAGATCCTTCCGTATCTTGAGCCTATCCTCTGGAGTGTTGGCTATTCCTGCCAGCTTGGTGTTGCCTGCAAATCTGATGAGTTCCCCATCTATAATAAATAATTTTATTATTTAAAACAAATAAACCAAACATCAGTCACAGGCTAAGTGCCAGCTTCCAGGCATTTTATTACAAAATCTATGCACGGGGAAGATATCTCCAGGAATCGTATTTCAATATATTAAGGGGAAAGATCCATAAATATTTCAGAGTTTCAAATGGATGCTTTGCAGCCACGTACGGATCATCTGCACCACGGCTGGAGGGAACCCAATCAAAAACGCCCGGGAGCGCAAACAGAGATAACATTTTCCTGTAAAACTTTAATTGGGAAACTGACACTATACAATCTGTACGTCGTTACCTCCTGGCTGTTGTTAAATAAATAAATAAAAAGCACCCATCATCAAAAGTGCTGCTTGGTTCAATTAACACATGTGGTCTATTCTAGGCGCGATCACATCGAAGGAAATGGCTCAGAGCCGTAAACACATTGAGGGCAGCGCCTGGCAGGCCGGCAGAAGCCCAAAAATCCTAAGCCGGTTGAAAGCTGCAGATCTCAAAGACACCTTCGTCCACAAGCGAATAGATAGAGGGGCGGTGCTTTTGTTGGGACAGGGAATGCGAATTCATTTTAAGATGGGAAACCAACTGAGGCAAAGAAGCTGCACTAACAAGCAGTTTTTTATAACCCCGTCCTTTTCTCTACGAAGTCACTTGATGGAAAGTTTCTACTTGAAGTCGTCACACAAGGCAACGTTAAGTGTGTCTACTCAGAAGTAGGTTCCACAGGCTTCAATTGGTCTCTGTGCCAGATTGTTGTTAGTTGCGAAGTCGTGTCCGACCCATCGCGACCCCATGGACAATGTTCCTCCAGGCCTTCCTGTCCTCTCCTATCCTCTGGAGTCCATTTAAGCTCACGCCTACTGCTTCAGTGACTCCATCCAGCCACCTCATTCTCTGTCGTCCCCTTCTTCTTTTGCCCTCAATCTTTCCCAGCATTAGGCTCTTCTCCAGGGAGTCCTTCCTGTGCCAGATTAGGGAGAACAAAACTATCCAACTGCATTCTCCCTGATTCTCACATTTTAAATCTCACACGGAACCGTTTCTGTTCTGGTGGACTAGATCAGAGAGGCTGTTGTCCAGCAGAGTTGGCATCACCAAGAATTTTGGTGTGCGTCAAGAGTGGCTTCCCAGAAGAACATTTCAGAGGTCTATCCTTCATCCCACAACAAATGCAGGAAGAGAAGCAATGGATGGAAACTAACCAAAGAGAGAACCAACCTAGAACTAAGGAGAAATTTCCTGACTATGAGGACAGTTTATCAGTGGAACGGCTTGCCTCCGGACGTTGTGGTGCTCCAACCCTGGAGGTTTTTAAGGACAGCCATTTGTCTGAAATGTTGTAGGGTCTCCTGCTTGAGCAAGGGATTGGACTGGAAGACCTCCAAGGTCCCCTCCATCTCTGTTATTATGTTATATATAATATAACATGTATTATACATAATATAAAGGACTAGAAGTGATATGATAGTAGTCTTCCAGTACTTGAGGGGGTGTCACAGAGAAGAAGGGGTCAACCTATTCTCCAAAGCACCTGAGGCAAGGAAGAAGTAACAGATGGAAACTTAATGAAAGAGAAATCCAAAAAGGAGAAATTTCTTGACAGAGAGAACAATTAATCAGTGGAAGGGCTTGCCTCCAGAAGTTGCTTCAACATCCAAGAAGCTTCTTCTTGGAGCTGAAGAAGCTTCTTGGACGAGAAGCAAAACGTCTTCAAAGGAAAAACCAGAAAGTCTAGTTGCCTCTTGAAAAAGTACCTTTGGGACAACCATGACCTGGATGGCTGAGAAGCTCCAGAGACAACCAGCAAGGACAAAACTTTGAAAGTGTTTGGCTCCCACATGTCCTCCTTCGCCACGGTGCTAGAGAATTCTGGGATTTGAAGTCCCAAGGCATCCCGAGAAGACCCCTGGTTTGAAAGTGCTCACAGTTAGTGAGGTGATCTATCTGCCGCTCAAATCAGAGATCCACAAGCCAGATCTGCTAACTGAACAAGGACCCTGGCGTAGAAACGCGATAAGCATTTTCACCCGCAGATTAGGAATAATAAGTGTTCAAAACACGTTCTGTTTTCTCGTGCTTCCTCTAGTTTGCAAGGACCTGCCGATAACAGGTCTATCTGCGGCGGAGTCATTCTGCAGGGGCGCGGCTGGGAATCTGCCAAGCGACCAGAAATTTTTACTCAACAGCACACATCTTCATTGATTAGGCAGCTGGGAACCGATGCTAAATCAGCAGAAAAAAGGCGCTCTCGCTGAACCAGAAAGCGGCCGCAAACCATGTCAGGGGACTGACTGACCACAGATATTATGCTGATAGCTGAAGATGCTGAAACTTACAACTTCCTGTTTCAGCCTTCTAACGCTTGCATGCAACGCCAGAAGGGAAATGCAAGCATCAAGAGAGACATGATGGAAACCCCGGCAATTCACTCACTGCGTTCTTCAAACACATCAGTCATATCTGTCTGTCTCCCTCCCTCCCTCTTTCTTTCTTTCTCTCTCTCTTGTTCATGGGACCATTTCTTTTTCTTTTTTCTTTTTAACTCCAGAGGTTCACAAGTCCTGACTTGGCTGTTATTTGGGTTCTGTTGGAAACCTCATAACTGTAATTCAAAAAGTTGGAGAAGATACAGAATGGGGTGGAGAGCTGTCTCCTTTGCTACAGACCAATGGGGATGGGGGGGGGAGTCATATATGAAATATGCATAAGTCACAAACAATTTATGGGTTAGCAAACAAACTCTAAGCAGAGTTTAGATAGAGAAGGTTCCAATATCTCAGGGGCTGTCACAAAGAAGAATGGGTCAAGCTATTCTCCAAAGCATCTGAAGGCAGGACAAGATGCAACAGATGGAAACTAATCAAGGAGAGAAGCAACCTGGAACTAAGGAGAAACTAAGTAAGAACAATTAACCAGTGGAATAGCTTGCCTTCAGAAGCTCAGAATTACAGATGGTGCTCCATCACTGGAGGCTTTTAAGAACAGTCCAGAATTGAATAAGGTCTCCTGCTTGAGCAGGGGGTTGGACTAGAAGACCTCCAAGGTCCCTTCCAACTCTGTCATTCTGTTAATCAATGGAGCAACTTGCCTCCTGGAGTTGTGGGCGCTCCATCACCGGAGGTTTTTAACAAGAGATTGGACAGTCATTTCTCCTGTATGGTATAGGGTTGCCTGCTTGAGTAGGGGGTTGGACTAGAAGACCTCCGAGGTCCCTTCCAACTCTGCTGTTCTATGTTCTTCTCCTTTCTCACCTCCTCTGGTCAAAATGAAGTTGTTCAGAATGCAACAAAGGAAACTCTAGGAAGGGAATAAGATGACATCGCTGCCTTGAGGTTTTCCAAAGTAGATTATAATGACCGAAGCCATGAGAACATGTAAGTTTATGTAAACCAATAGCACTCAATTATGTTCTCGTAAACAAAGCAAAGGGGAAAATGCCGTGTTTCCTTTGTGACAGCAACGCAAACCTCAAACTCAGCCCTTTGGAAACCAAGACAACCAAATCTGGTGCGCTCTGTGTGTGCGTGTTTGTGTGTGTTGTGTGTGTGCGCACACACATATGTACATACTCATTTATGGCTTTGAGGATGAGTGAAAATTTATGGGACATTTGATTGTAATTAAAAGCAGGACTGCGGCTTAATTGGAAGCAGAGGGGGGGCATTTTGCAAGCAAATTAAGGGAACCGTAAAAACCAAAAATATGTTTTATGAGACACGCACGCGCTGGGTGACTTGCATAAATGCAGGAGATACACACCCCGGTGCCATCAGGCCATTTGGACTCCAAGCTGCTCTGTTTTATTTCGTTTTTAGTTTTTGCTCTGTGCCCAGCGCTGGTAATGATTTCGCAGGATCTCGGGAACATCAAAGGAGGGCTGATAACTTGAAAGCCATTATTGAGTAATCAAAAGCTGGCATCCTGGTGTGCTTTTCCTTTCTTTTTTTAAAACTTTAGATTAGATTGGATTAACAGAGTTGGAAGGGACCTTGTAGGTCATCTAGTCCAGCCCAAGCAGGAGACCCTACACTATTTCTGACAGATGGCAGTCCAGTCTCTTCTTGAAAGCTTCCAGTGATGAAGCTCCCACAACTTCTGAAGGCAACTTCTGTTCCTTTGATTGATTGCTCTCACTGTCAGAAAGTTCCTCCTTATTTCTAGGTTGAATCTCTCCTTGATCAGTTTCCATCCGTTGTTCCTTGTCTGGCCTTCAGGTGCTTTGGAAAATAGCTTGACCCCCTCCTCTCTGTGGCAGCCCCTCAGATATTGGAACACTGCTATCATGTCTCCATCCTGTCTCCCCTGGTCCTTCTCTTCACTAGACTAGCCATGCCCAGTTCCTGCAACCGTTCATTGTATGTTTTAGCCTCCAGTCCCCTCATCATCTTGGTTGCTCTTCTCTGCACTCCTTCTAGAGTCTCAACATCTTTTTAATAGTGTAGTGACCAAAACTGGATGCAGTACTCTAGGTGTGGTCTTACTAAGACTTTATAGAATGGTATTAGTACCTCCCGTGATCTTGACTGAATCCCTCTGTTAATGCAATTTAGGATTGCATCCTTTCTAGGTAATCTATTACAACTATTTGCTTAGTGACCATTCAAAACTATAAAGGTACTGAACAAAAATGACTTAGGATCGTTTTTCACACTTACGACCATTGCAGCATCCCCATGGTCGCATGACTAAAATTCAGAGGCTTGGGAACTGACTCATATTTATGACGGTTTGCAATGTCCCGGGGTCATGTGCTCCCCCTTTTGCAACCTTCTGACAAGCAAAGTCAACGGGGAAGCCAGATTCACTCAACAACGGTGTGACTAGCTTAATAACTGCAGTGATTCACTTATCAACTATGGCAAGCGAGGTCGCAAAATGGGGCAAAACTCATTTAACAACTGTCTTGTCCAGCAACAGAAATTTTGGGGTCAGCTGTGGTCGTAAGTCGAGGAATTATCTGTACTCAAGAGAGAAAGGCTTGGATTGGCTTGAACCATCTCCCTTCTCCTCAAAACCTTTCATCTTCAATTTCCTTAGTTGGAAACATTTTTTAAAAAAGATGTTATTTTCACCGTAGCTGCTCCCGGGTTCTTAGCTTTCGGCATAAATTAACGGGGAAATATGTTTGTGTTGGTTTCCGTAGGCTAAGAAAAACTGGTAGGAAGTAACAGCTTGAAAGGAAATTTATACACTAGAGTTGATATACCACACCAATGCCATCCGCTGGCCCAGCCTCCAGATTTATGCTGTTATCTCCACTTGGCTGTTTATTTATTTAAAATACTATATGGGGACCAAATGTAGCAGAAGGATACAATTCTTTCATAGGCTTTGTTCCAGGGGTGAAATCCAGCAGTGGAAATTTTGAGTAGTTCAGAGAACCGGCAAATACCACCTCTGGCTGGCCCCAGAGTGGGGTGGGAATGGAGATTTTGCAATATCCTTCCCCCAGGAGTGGGGAGGGAATGGGGATTTTGCAGTATCCTTCCCCCAGGAGTGGGGAGGGAATGGGGATTTTGCAGTAGGAGTGGGGAGGGAATGGGGATTTTGCAGTATCCTTCCCCCAGGAGTGGGGAGGGAATGGGGATTTTGTAGTATCTTTCCTTTGTCACGCCCACCAAGCCACACCACGCCCACCAAGCCACGCCCACAGAACCGGTAGTAAAAAAAATTGGATTTCACCACTGCTTTGTTCCAACAGATGTCCACAGTCAACATGGTCTCACTGAATCTATATCTGTACTACTAATAACACTGATAACTCCAATTGGAAATTAATTTAAAATCTACAGTGGAATCCACCATTAAGGTGTAAGGGTAGTCCTCGACTTACAACAGTTCGTACAGTGACCGTTCGAACTTACGACGCTGAAAAAAATGAGTTATGACTGTTTTTCACATTTAAGACTGTTGTAGCATCGCCATGGTCATGTGATCAAAATTCATACAGTTGGCAACTGACTCATATTTATGACGGTCACGGGGTCCCCTTTTGCGACCTTCTGAGAAGTAAAGTCAATGGGGGAAAGCCAGGTTCACTTAACAACCGCGTTACTAATTTAACAGCTGCAGTGATTCGCTTAACATCTTTGGCAGGAAAGGTCGTAAAATGGGGCAAAACTCACTGAACAACTGTCTCACTTGGCACCGGAAATTTGAGACTCAATTGTGGTCGTAAGTTGAGGTCTATCTGTAGTTCTAAGGCTTTTTAGTTGTAAGGAAGTTTGTGTACTTATAAGAAATGAGGTGGGGATGTTTTTTTTTTTTTCAGCACTGGAAAAAAAGGTTGAGGTCTTTCATCTTTGTTGGATGCTGGGAGAAGCCTTCAAAGGTTTCCTCCCCTTCCAACAAAATTTGCTAGCTCTTTCTGAAATGATCATAACATGCATTCAAGGACATCACTTGTTGGAAAAGAAGCCATGGATAGCTATTGTTATCATTCATTAAGAATGACCGTGATAACGTCTGATTGCAATTCTCTCTCTGTTCCCGCTTTGATATTTTGCTTATTTTGTCTTGTTTGCGATTCTTTTCACTCGTGCTATATTGTTTGCAGTTAGAGGAATGCCATCAAGTATAAATATAATGCATTAAAAAGATTTTGGAAAGGGTGAAGATGGCTTGGTGGGTTGCTTTGGCAGGAGGGCATCTATGAAACAGTTCTACAGACACCTTGGTATTTTTCTCTCCCCCCCCCCGCTTTTGTCTCGTGGAACAGGAAAGCAAACCAATCATATCGAAAGTGCACACAGGAGGTGAAAGACACTAAAACTCTATCCACTCGGTTCTATATTTGGCCCCCTGGTTGTTTCACTTCAGAAAAAAAAATATATTAAAAAAAGCCCACAGCGCCCAAGACACCTACGAGAGTAGCAATCCCAAATCACAGAGGCAGTATTTTAATAGCCCAAATAAAGGTTTACAAACTCTTTGCAAGCTTCTGTGTTTTAACGGTCTCTTCCCCAAGCGAGAGGCTCACAAGCATAAAAGGGATAGAGCAAGGAAGACAGGATAACAGAGTTGGAAGGGACCTTGGAGGTCTTCTAGTCCAACCCCTATACTTTTTCAGACAAGTGGCTGCCAAGTCTCTTCTTCAAAACCTCCAGTGATGGAGGCAAGTTGATTAATTGTCCTCACTGTCAGGAAATTCCTTCTGAGTTCTAGGTTGCTTCTCTCCTTGATTAATTTCCATCCGTTGCTTCTTGTCCTGCCTTCAGGTGCTTTGGATAAAAACATGGCAAACCAGAATAAGGGCCATTTGGAATACAGGAGGGGGGGGGGCACTTGAGGAATATTTCTCCTCCTTCAAATATCTGTCTTGAGATATTTGGGGGAAAGTCATGGCTGCAACATCAGTGGTACATACTGGCTCCCTGTTTTGCTCTCATGCCAAGATGGCTTCATGGAAATATCACAGAATTTATGTATTCATTTTTTTATGCCACCCATCTCCCCTGCAAGTTGACTTTGATAATTCACCCTAATCGGGTTATATGGTTGTAACATTCTACCTTGATTAAGCAGAACCTACTTTAAAAAATAATAATCCTGCATTGGTTTAAGTTTGATTCTGTGCTCTGGAGCACAGGGAGATGCAAACGTAAATACTTTGTCTGCAACTCTTGAAAGCAGCTGCGTCTTTTCCCAGGATCGTGAACCTGGGAAAAGATGAGGCTGCTTTCAAGAGTCCTTGGATAGCAAAGGTGACCAACAAGAGGGTACTGGAGTGAATAACACCACACATCACTACAAGGCAAAGTCATAAAACTGTGTCTCACTTATTTTGGCCATGTCATGCGAGGGAATTCACCGGAGAAAGCAATTATGTTGGGAAGAGTTAGCGGTAAAAGGAAATCAGGCCGCCAAAGGACACGGTGGCTGGACACCATCAAAGCTGACACCAGCCACAGCATAGAACAACTGAAAGAAGTAGTGCAAGATTGGAAGATGTGGAGAGACCTGGACCACAGAATCGCCAAAAGTCGGACACAACTAAACGGATAATGTCAGCATCAACACCAGCTTTCATAAGTTACAGAAAGAGGTTATGCCCATGGTCCTGAGTGCTTCAAAATACCCGCGATGGCATGTAGTCTGGATTCCCAGAAGGAAGGGAGCGCATTCCAGAGGATCAAGAGACAACTTGGTTCAAATAGTTTGTGTGAGAGAAAGTAGGTGAAGACAGCTCCTCTCTAATGGTTCCCACAATACAGGGGCGGTTGTTTGCTTTAGTTTGGCAAGAGTCAGTCTATAGGTAAGGAATAATACAAGAAATCTCCTTGTAAAAATCATTCTGTGTCTTTCTTGGTTTTGGGAGCCCCACGACACCTTCTCCAAATTATTTCTGAAGTGCCTGGCCCAGGGGTGTCAAACTCAAGGCCCGAAGGCCGGATCTGGCCTGTGGGGTGCTTAGATCTGGCCTGCGGGGCCGCTCTGGAAATGAGCATGCAAGAAGGGACAGGAAAGGAGAAAGGGAAAGAGGGAAGACAAAGAAAAAGAAGGGAAGATGGGAAGAGAGCAAGGAAGGAAAAATAAGGAAAGAGAGGAAGGAAAAAGGAGAATGAAGAGGGAAGGAAGGAAGGAAGGAAGGAAGGAAGGAAGGAAGGAAGGAAGGAAGGAAGGAGGGAAGGAAGGAAGGAAGGAAGGAAGGTCAAACACAACCCTGATGCAGCCCTCAATGAAATAGAGTTTGACACCCCTGACCTAGCCCTACAAACTATTACTAAGCCAGGGGAGCAGCCATCAAGTGAGCAAACACACAGTGAAAAGAGAACGCCATTTTTCTTCTCACGCCACACAATGATTTCCCCCAGGTCAGCAAAGAGGAGGACGTCTCTGTTTAGGGACACACCGAACTTAAAATCCTCCCTCGTTGGGAGGTCTCCCAAAATCACGGCCGGGTACTTGATCTCTGCAAGACCCAGCAATTTAAAAACAAAAACAAAAAAACGTATCAGGACTTTGGCAGCTTTGAGATAAACAATCCTGCCCTCGCATGCATCATTTTGTTGAGCTGATCAAAAGGAAAGGCTTGGAAGGCCAGATAAAAATGTCTGCTCGCTGATTTATTAGTACCAGCGTGGTGGCAAAAGTCTTTTTTTCCCCCCCATTAAGGAATGGACGCCAGAACCAAATCAGGTTTTTTTTCCAGTTTGTTAGCAGAACTCCGAGGTAAGAAAAACTTGACTATAATTAAAGCTGATAAGAAGCCAAGAGTGGGTTTTTTCCCCCAGGTCTATTACAAATAGCGCAGAGGTTCCTCCCGGTTCGGACCGGTTCGCCCAAACCGGTAGCGACTCGCTGGTGACGTCACGATGACATCACGGATCCGGTTCGGTCGGTGCCGGTCCGTGGGTGCCGCCATGTTTTTTTTTGAATTTTTTTTTTAAAAATTCCATTTTCTTTTGTTCTGCGCATGCGCAGAAGCCGAGTTTCCAGCACTGCGCATGCATCGCCATCTTGTTTTTGGCTTTTTTGGGGGGATTTTTTTTATTTTTTTGCATTGCGCATGCGCACACGGCGCACCCATGCAGCATACCCACGTGGTGCGCCCACGCGGCGTGGGAGGAAGCGAACCGGCAGCGAGGTAAGTTAGAACCCACCCCTGAAATAGCGGGACTGGAACTTACAGTAAAGAAAATGTATATCTGATTACTCATGTAATAACTGCAGCTAGAATTGTATTTGCACAAAATTGGAAAAGTGAAGAGATTCCTACGGATGAGAATGTGATTAAGAAAATATTAGATTGTGCAGAAATGAATAGATTAACCCTTGCAATTAAAGAAAAGGAAGAATCTGATTATTACAGTATATGGGAGTTATTTTATCAATGGTTAGAGAATAAATACGAAAATTAGAAATATAAGGCAGAGGAGTGAAATATGGAAAATGTATTACAAAGTCAAATAAGAGAAATGTTATAATAGTAGGTATGTTATGTGTTAGTATTAATTTAAGAATAGATATAAATAACAAACATGGTTGTAAACTTTAATTGTTATTGCACAAAATATTTGTACCCAGACGACACACAGTTTAATGAAAGATGAAAAGTTTGTATTAAAAGAAAATAAAAAATTTACAAAAAATAAAAATAAATAAAAATAAATAGCGGGACTGAGTGAGATGCTCCCTCCGCAAGCCAAAAAGACAATTTGTAGATTTCAACATCCAGTCAAAGCTATCTACCAACCTAGCCAAAATGTTGCTAAGCTACCATTTCCAGGGGTTCCGGTTAGTACAGGTAGTCCACAACTTACAACAGTTCATTTAGGAACCATTCGAAGTTGCAACAGCACGGCAAAAAGTGAGTTGTGACCGTTTTTCACACTTACGGCCGTTGCAGCATCCCCGTGGTCACATGATCAGAACTCAGACACTTGGCAACTGACTCATCTTTATGACGGTTGCAGAGTCCTGGGAGGGGTTGTGCGATCCCCTTTTGCGACCTTCTGACAAGCAAAGTCAGTGGAGAAGCCAGGTTCACTTAAGAACCGTGTGACTAACTTATCAACTGCAGTGATTAGTCACTTTTTCCAGTGCCGTCGTAACTTTGAACGGTCACTAAATGAACTGTTGTAAGGCAAGGTCTACCTGTATACATTTTTCTTCCTGATTACGTCTCTCAGATTAGATGTAGAACATCTACAATGTGCTACCGAATTGTGCTACAATGTGCTACCGAAGGAGTGGTGCGGTGGCCTAGAGGTGGAGCTCTCGCCTCACAATCAGGAGGCTGTGAGTTCGATCCTAGGTAGAGGCAGATATTGCTCTCTGGGCACGTTGAGAATATATCTGCTGAACAAAGCTCCGCATTGGCAACAGGAAGGGCATCTGGCCAGTAAACACTCTGCTAGCTCCACTCAGTTGCCCAGACTCCACACCGCAAGGGATTATGGGGTCGTTAAAAGAAGATGATGACGATCTACAATGTGCTACCGAAGCACCCAATGTGTCTATTAGTCCAAAATAGTTTGCTTTCTTCAAATCCAAAGAATCCTATAATATTACATCCATCCATGAGCTTGGGAGCAACGCTAGAAAACGTACATGTATTAAACAAGACAACTTCAGAGTGGGAAGACGCAAAAAACCACCATTTTCTTGTCCGTATTCCCTCGTTTAGAGAGCATGTTTCACATTCGCTCCTCTGAAGAGAGGTGTAATAAACATGTGGGAGAATTTATCTTCCCAAACCTATTTTTAGGACTCTGCTTTGCGTCAGGGCCCGAGAAAATGCAACAGATGGCCCAACTCTTTTCCAGTCAAGGAACAACACAAGCAACGTAGAAGACGCGCAAAGACGCGCAAAATGACTTACCGAATAACCTTTTCCTGACAACGACTGAGCAGAACTCTGTGGAAAAAGAGAAAATTGATGTTAAGTCGTAAAAATGTTTGCAAAGAATGCTAAAAAAAATGGAGGTCTTATCCACGCACTGCTTTGGCCGATGGGTAAACAGGTAGTCCTTAACTTATAACCACAACTAAGCCCAAAATTTATGTTGCTAAGTGAGTTTTGCCCTATTTTATGACCTTTCTTGCCACCGTTGTTAAGTGAATCCCTGCAGTTGTTAAAGTTAGTAACACGGTTGTTAAGTGAACCTGGTGTCCCCACTGACAGAATAGAATAGAATAGAATAGAATAGAATAGAATAGAATGAGAGCAGAATAGAATAGAATAATACTTTGGAAGGGACCTTTGAGGTCTTCTAGTCAAGCTCAAGCAGGAGTACCTATTCCATCTCAGACAAATGACTGTCCAGTCTCTTCTTAAAATAATACTTTGGAAGGGACCTTTGAGGTCTTCTAGTCAAGCTCAAGCAGGAGTACCTATTCCATCTCAGACAAATGACTGTCCAGTCTCTTCTTAAAATCCTTCAGTGATGGAGCACCCACGATTTCTGCTTGTCAGAAGGTCACAAAAGCGGATCACAGGACCCCCCCCCCGGGACGCTGCAACCGTCATAAATATGAGTCAGTTGCCAAGCGTCTGGATTTTGATCACGGGACTATGGGGATGCTGCAACGGTCGTAAGTCACTTTTTTCAGTGCCGTTGTAACTTTGAACCGTCACTAAGTGAAGGGCCACCTAAGTGAAGCCCTAAGTTGAGGGCTACCTTTATAAGGTTCGTATTGATGTGTGTTCTCCCAGCTGGGTAACCCATTAAAAAGCTGTATATCCCAATCACACTTGCAACATGTAGAAAGAAGAATTTAAATCGTAGGTGTGAATTCATGGAACCAAGGAGATCAGAAGGAGGGACTCTGGGTGGTGTGCAGGTCGTCCTCAACTTACAACAGTTCGCTTAGTGGCCGTTCGAAGTTACAACGGCACTGAAAAAAAGTGACTTATGACCATTCTTCACACTTATGACCGTTGCATCATCCCCATGGTCACGTGATTTACATTTGGATGCTTGACAACTGACTCACATGTATGACGGTTGCAGTGTCCCAGGATCATGTGATCCCCTTTTGCGGATCTTCTGACAGGGAGAGTCTATGGGAAAACCAGATTCACTTAACAACCGTGTTACCAATGTAACAACTGCAGTGATTTTGGCCTCAATTGTGGCCATAAGTCGAGGACTGCCTGTACAATAAAACATGTGTATGTGTATATGTATATGTCTATTTATATGTATGCCTCTCGAGGTGGTACAATAAAACATCAAAGTATAAACAGTACCAGTATATATAAATTAAAATTAACATTTTAGAATTCATTCATTCATTCATTCATTCATTTTCTTTCTTTCTTTCTTTCTTTCTTTCTTTCTTTCTTTCTTTCTTTTTCTTTCCTTTTCTCTCACCCACTCTCTTATCTATCCATTCATCCTTCCTTCCTTCCATTCATTCATTCATTTGTGTCAGAAGCATCACAATTAAAATAACCATCACAATTAAAAAAAATTAATTTTAGAATTTAAAAAAAAATTGTAAAGATTCTTCCTTTTGCGCCGGACTTTTTTTTTTTTTTGGTATAAATATGTATTTTTATTCGAAACATTAAAATACAGACTCTAAAACAGGATTTTTTTTTTAAATAAAAAAGACATACACTCTGGACTTTTTCTAAAAATAAAAAGCAAAAAATAAAAGAGCTGAATAACCATCAGCTGGAATTACCCAACCTCTCGAAGCAGGCAAAGAGATGATCCAGGAGGAAAGTAATGAAAAAGACAACAGGAGACCTGGAAATTACAAATCTCTTTTTTCGGAGAAGGCGCGTAAAGAATCACCAACGAGGCTCAGCTTGATCTAAACGCTATTGCAAAGGGCGGGGGGTTGTTTCTCATTGGTGTTTACCCCCCACCCTTTCCTCTGTTGACATTTATTCATTTCTCCACAGGCGAAAAAGCCCACTCTGTTCTAACAGCTGGAAGGAGCAACAGAAACACCGAACACTAACTCAGAAGCTGACACGATTCTTTTGAGGGGTGGGTGGATAAGTAGGGAGGGTGTGTAGGAGAAGAATAGGTAGAACCCGAAGGTGGAGTCAAGAGAGGAATCAGCCTGGCGTCATTAAGTTGCCACAAGCGGTCCAAGACAAACTCCTCTTGAATTCCATGAACTATTCATTTTCTCTTCAAAGAAAAGAAAATAGGAAATTAAGGGAGGGAAAGGGAACCGGGGGGGGGGGGAGGGGGTGTGGAATACAAGGGGGAAGAGAAGGGCATTGACTTCCAACTCTTCCTAGCTCAGTTCAAGATAAACACACTCCAGCCTCAACTTCTTGCTTTTACACATTAATATATAACTAGCCATTTCTATAACACCAAATCTTTCTAATCAACAAAACCAAGATCAAAGTTTCATTTTTTTTTCTTCACAAACACAAATTCCAGAAGTGATATCCAAATAAGAACACATTTTCCTCTTTAAATGAAGTAATCAAGTTGACCGTTCCTGCTTTATCTTCCTTGCTATGGAAATAACGTGTATTTCTATTTGCACCTAGTAATCTTTGTGAGAGGTCACCCTTTTTATTTACAAAGTTTATTGTATTCTTTCAAATTCTTTGGCCTTATTGAAAGAAAAAGAAAAAGAAATGCCATGAACTCTTATCTAGGGCCAATTTAGTGCTGACTGTTGGTTGACTAGATTCTTACGTACAGGTAGTCCTCGATTTACAACAGTTCATTTAGTGACCGTTCGACGTTACAACGGCACTGAAAAAAGTGAGTTAGGACTGTTTTTCACACTTATGACTGCTGCGGCATCCCCGTGGTCACGTGATCAAAATTCTGATGCTTGACGACTGACTCACATTTATGACGGTTGCAATGTCCCGGGATCACATGATCCCCTTTTGTGACTTTCTGACAAACAAGAGTCTGTTCTGACCCAGCTCCCCAAACATGACAAACCCTCTGAAGTTAAATAAATGATTCCTTTATTAGGAGCGCCAGCAGCCCCGGCAAAAAATCTCTCTCTCTCTCTCTAGGCTAACAAGTCTGTCCGGCAGGGAGATGAATCACACAGCAGGCTAACAAGTCTGTCCGGCAGGGAGATGAGTAGTTGTCTGCCACATCTATTCATCTCCGCCCCCTGCCTTTTATCCCCAGAGCCAGGGTGGGGCTTTGCTAGCAGCGGTGGCTCTTCCTTCCCAAGGATCGCCCCATAGATTTCCACTGCTCTCCTCTCCTCTGCTTCTGCGCGTCAGGCACAGGACCCAGCTGTTCCTCCTCTTCCTCATCATCCACCTCCAGACCTGGGGGCTGTTGACTCTCCATCTGAGGGCTGACGGACGGCTCAGGCTCTGCCTCTGCCTCTGTCTCTCTCTCTCTCTCTCTCTGACAGCTCCATTCCCTCTTCCCCCTCAGAGCTCTCAGGTTGCCTTGATGCTGGCCCTGACTCCCACGCCTCCTCCTCCACATCTGATTCGGCTGCTGGAGGGGCCGGTGGCCGACAGGCCACAACAGAGTCAATGGGGAAGCCAGATTCATTTAACAACTGTAATTACTAACTTAACAACTGCTGTGATTCACTTAACACCTGTGGCAAGAAAGATTGTAAAACGGGGCAGAATTCCAACAACTGTCTCGCTTAGCAACAAAAATCTGGGGTTCAATTGTGGTTGTTAAGTCGAGGACCAGCTATATGGGCAAAAGCAATGAATTAGTTTAACTGGAATTTCACGTGTGGCCCTGATCCTTGGCCCCTGGCAGAGAAATATGAAATCACCCCCTACACCGACACACACATGCCCAGTTCTCCATGCCACCTACTCTGAGGTGGCAACCGCTTCTCGCAAGCTCTTCCCTAACCAGCTGCTATTTATGGCTGATATTCCATGTTTCTAATTTCCACCTTGGGGCTCCTAGGTGGCAGCCAACCAACCTGCCTCTAATTGCCAATTTGCTCTCTGCTTTGGTCTATCAGTCCATTAGGCTCTTGCTGTGCCCCTCATCCCACCCCATTCATCCAGGGATGCCCCTGAGAATCAAAGGGTTAGCTTCCTCTAACGACGGGAACCAGTTTCCCTACAAAGAGGGGAGACCTCGGAGCAGTCAATTTCATACACACACCCCACACACAGAGCACCAAATTGTGACACTTGTGACACCCACCCCACCCCATCATCCTCCCCCACCCAGCCTTCTTCCCTATTTATTTCCAATTAATACAGCTTTCAAATATTTGCTGTTTCTTGTGGGCAGATCAGGGCTCTATTTTAGAGGATAATAAGCAGCAATCCATTCCATTTAGCAACGGGGAAAAATCCATTAAAAAACACGGGCTCTCCGTAAGCGGATGGGTCAAGAAAAGATAAACCCTTTTTTAAAAAAGCCATTATATAAAGTGCCAGGTGGCTTTTTTTTTTTTAACATGATGGTGGGGGTGGGTTTTGGGGGAAATTAGGACAATTATGGAACAAAGGAGAAGGAGAAGCAGCAGAACGGTATAGGGCCTCCTGCTCGAGCAGGGAGTTGGACTAGAAGATCTCCAAGGCCCCTTCCAACTCTGTTATTCTTTTGGGGTGACCCCAAAGGTCGCCCTTATTTCATTTTAATCCAAACGGCCATCGGGATTGGTCTCTTTAATTCTTTTAAGATTTCTCATACCCGATTGTCAGCTCTCCTGGGTCAACCGGACAAGAAAGACGACTAGGTGGGCTAATTCTACTTTAGTGTAAGGCTACATTAACAGAAGCTTGTGAGTATGAAAGTACAAGCTTCCCAGGACTACTTTTAACTGCCTGAGTAACTAGGGAGGATCTTTCCTAAGTTTCTTCATCTAACTGTTAAGGGCTCCTCCCTCTCTTATCTGATTGTTTCCTAGGTCTGATTATTTCCTAAGGCTCGCTCCTTCCTTCCTTCCTTCCTTCCTTCCTTCCTTCCTTTCCTTTTTCCCTTTCTTCCTCACTTCTTTCCTTCTCCATATTTCTCCAATTTATATTACCTGCCCATCTCGCAAAACCAATGACTGACCTCATTCTTCCTGGTGGATTCCTAATGTTGGATGTAAAACAAACCAACAAATGAAGTAAGCAAAACATATCTTTTCTTTTATGTACACTGAGAGCATATGTTCCATTCATCTCCTTACGTCTTCAGACTCCACTCTCTCCTTTCCTTCCTTCCTTTCTTCCTTCCTTCCTTCCCTTCCTTCCTTCCCTTTTTCTTCCATTCATCTCCTTATCTCTTCAGACTCCACTCTCTCCTTTCTTTCCTTCCTTCCTTCCTTCCTTCTTCCATTCATCTCCTTATGTCTTCAGACTCCACTCTCCCAATTCCTTCCTTCCTTCCTTCCTTCCTTCCTTCCTTCCTCCCTCCCTCCCTCCCTCCCTCTTGTCCTTCCTTCCGACCCCGCTCCTTACTAGCACTAATACTGTTCCCTAGTTGGGTCATGAAAGGCCTGCAAGGAAACCACCCAGCTCAGAGAGCACCCAGGACCCCTCGTTTCAACCCTGAGCTACGAATCCCTCCCCCCCAAGGTCATCCACACATTCTATTACAGATAGTTTGGCAGGGGGAACCCACTCCCCAAAATGTTTAGGTAACTAGATGGTGAGAACATGACCAAAATGCTAGCTAATGCATGCCTCCTAAGATAAACATAATTTTCAGGATTCAAGGTTGCCTCACCCTTGTTGACATGATGCTCCTGCTTCTGCCAAGGGTTCCCAAGCCAGGGTTGCTGATCTAAATCTTGGCAGCCAAGTATTTGGATTGTGTTGCTTTATAACCGAGTCCACAAAGGCTTCTGCTCTGACATGTGAACAGCCTGTGGCCCAGACTTTCATTCTGACTCACCCGAGCAGGGCAGGAGATTAGCTATTTAATAGCATGGTTTGCAAACGAGCTTACATCTCAAAGTGCATCTGTGGGCAGAGTTGAGAACGAACATGGATGCTGAGATCTGCTTTGGTTAAAGAGGCTTTTATTTGTTTATTTAAAAAAAACAACTTCTGGTTCTTCCTTGTAACACCAATGTGGTAGCAGATGAAACAAACTCTGATGGAAGAGAATATTTGTAGTTCAGGGTTGGAACTGTGGGGTTCTTGGTGCTCCTAGAAGTCAACAACTAAGTTCAGAGAAGACCAAGGATCCCACAGAAAGGAGTTCTCTGTGTGACTGTCTCATGGGGGGGGGGGGTTTCTGCTCAATCCATTCTCCACCTGTTAAGTCACCTTGGGGAATATTTCCACATTGCTGGAGGTCTCAAAACATGTTGGTTTTAACCAACAGTCACTCAAATCATTTTGCTACGCCTTACAATTGAGTCTTACTAGATATTTATTGATAAGGAGGTATAAGTTCTTCAAAAGAGGTGGTTGCCATTGGCCAAGAGCTCAAGAGTCTCCAGAAATGGAGTAGTATCTATGTTGCAGCAATGGATGGATGGATGGATGGATGGATGAGATGGATGGATGGATGCGAATGGATGGAAGATGGATGAGCTAGCTAGCAAGCAAGGGAGCAGAAATGCATATGAAGCATCTTTCTTTCAGTCTTAGAAGAGCCCATTTTCCCAGTCTTATGCAATAGCTTTGGAAACTATCTGTACGGGAGAAGAAAGATGACCTTGATGGAAATACTCAGGATCTCTTATCCAGGCAAGTCCAGAAGAGCAAGAATGCCAACCTGTCTTAAATCTAAGATTTACAAGACAACCGTCCGCCCTGTTGCAATGTATGGCACTGAATGGTGGGCAGCAACAACAGGGACCGAAAGCTATCTCCATGCCATGGAAATGCGAAGGCTCCATTGGATAGCGGGCATCTCCCTTCTTGACCACATCACAAATGACACCATTCGACAACATTTTGGTGTGGCACCAATTATAGAGAAGATGAGAGAAGGCCAGCTCCACTGGTATGGACACGTCCAGAGAGCAGCACCTTCCATCGTAGCCAAGACTGCCTACCAACTAGAAGTTCATGGCCGGCGTCCTCGCGGGCGTGCAAAACAGAGATGGCAAGACACCATCAACAAAGATATGCAAACCGCGGGCCTGCGCCCTGGAGACGCAGCTGACTGTGCAAAGTGGCCTTCAATGATCTGAAAAGCGGACCCTGCACCTGCGGGAATATGCTAGGGAGGAGGAGGAGGAGGAGGAGGAGAAGAAGAAGAGGAGGAGGAGGAGGAGGAGGAGGAGGAAGAGGAAGAGGAAGAGGAAGAGGAAGAGGAAGAGGAAGAGGAAGAAGAAGAAGAAGAAGAAGAAGAAGAAGAAGAAGAAGAAGTCATCCAGAAGAGCAAGAGAACATTTGCAGGCAGCTCAGGGAGACACCTCCCTAATTCACTATACTCCTGAGGATCTGCTTGTGGGCTTCTCAGAAGAGCCGAGGTGGCGCAGTGGTTAGAGTGCAGCACTGCAGGCTACTTCAGCTGACTGCTAGCTGCAGTTCGGCGGTTCAAATCTCACCGGCTCAAGGTTGACTCAGCCTTCCATCCTTCCGAGGTGGGTAAAATGAGGACCCAGATTGTTGGGGGCAATATGCGGACTCTGTGAACCGCTTAGAGAGGGCTGGAAAGCACTGTAAAGCGGTATATAAGTCTAAGTGCTATTGCTATTGCTATTCCACTGGCCAGGGTGGAAAAGAACAAGATGGACCAAAGACACTCTGATGTGTGTTTTTGTATCCAGGTGCATGAGATAGAGAGAACCTCTCCAGGCCTACAAGAGTTGGGAAGCGCCCAAAAAGCTTCAACCACAAAGAAAACGATGGAAGCGGCAAGGAAACACCCACCCACAACCTCAGCCGATGTCAAACATGGTTGAGTTGCCTCTAACAAGGTTTTCCCAGGTCCTTTCTCTACCTCCCTTTCTCCCCCCCCCCCCCCGGCTTCCCAGTTTTTGTTTACATCCTTGGAAGCAAGGATGTGTGTTCTCCGTCCTTCCTCCTTCCTCCCTACCACACCGCTTGTTACTCCCTGTTCACACACTCGTCACGCGTAGCCCGAATTCTAGTCCCTCCTTCCTCCCGTCGCTTCTACCGTCGTCGCAGTCGGCTGTCAGAGTCGTCAAGCTGAATCCCGTTTTAATCTGCCAAGAGCACTTTTCAGCTGACATTTTTAATAAATACTTTCAGCTTTTAAACACATTTGTGGGAGCTGTTTTACCCCCCCCCCAGTCTCTTTCCCTCCCCCTTCTTCTTCAGGGGTGTAAGCTCTGAGCGCCTTAATAGCAAATACATTAGGCTTATCAAAGGCTGTTTTTTCTCCCCCTCGCATCTAGAAACAGAGGTAGTGTTTTCAATTTTAAAGCTAAATTAACTGTCCAATTGAATTTAGTTGGCATGAGCTGCTTTCCCTGTGACAGTTTTTACTTATGTGAACCATATTTCACATTAATAGAACTCAACATGAAAACTTAACTCTCCCTGGGACATCGGGGTGGCTCGCCACTGAAATGTTAAATTTAATATTTCAGACATGCCTGGTGCCAGCGCTGGATTATTGTTCGTCATTTAAATCTCTCCTAACGGGGAAGGGCCTAATTAGCAAAAAATCATGCTTTAATGAAGGCGAAATGCTAATTGCTAACACCACACACACATACATACAAGAAAGGTTCACATAAAATTATCTCAGCACTTCCATTGATTTCTTGGCTATTGAAAGGGAATAAAAAAAAGGGGGGGGTGGCGATGGGGGGGGGAGGACCCATTTGGGTGTTTATACACAAAGCCACCGTCTGGTTTTTGTTTGATCACAACATTTCACTCAAAGGCGGCAATTGGGAAATTAAATGGGAGGCAATGAACCTCTTTCCATCCTTCAAATCCCAACTCCTACCAAGCTCAGAGGCAGAGGAATTAAAATAGGCCCATCAGTGGAATAGCAATAGCAATAGCCCTTAGACTTCTATACCGCTTCACAGTGCTTTTTACAGCCCTCTCTAAGCGGTTTACAGAATCAGCCTCTTGCCCCCAACAATCTGGGTCCTCATTTTACCCAGCTCGGAAGGAGGGAAGGCTGAGTGAACTTTGAGTCGGTCAGGATCGAACAGCTGGCAGTGGGCAAGTTTGCCTGTAATGCTGCATTCTAACCACTGTGCACCATGGAAGGAAGGAAGGGAGGGAGGGATGGAGGGAGGGAGGGAGGGAGGAAGGAAGGAAGGAAGGAAGGAAGGAAGGACAATAGCAATAGCACATAGACTTATATACCGCTTCACAGTGCTTTTACAGCCCTCTCTAAGCAGTTTACAGAGTCAGCATATTGCCCCCAACAATCTGGGTCCTCATTTTACCCACCTCGGAAGGATGGAAGGCTGAGTGAACCTTAAGCCAGTGAGAATACAGGAAAATCACCTAATATTTAATTGGGGGTGGGGGGAAAGCAGCATAAAAGGCATGTTTGCATGCTCGCCCACTGCCTTGCAGGCTATGCTTATTCAGCCCAATGAAACTGTCTTTCCTGCCCAGGTTGTCAGGTGTAAGCAACCAGAGCCACTCCTGAGTAGCTTAGATCAGCAACTTTATTGAGCTCTGCCTATTCAGATAGTCCTTGACTTACAATCGTTTGTTTAGTGACCAGTTACCACAGCACTGAAAAAAGTGAGTTATGACCATTTTTCACACGACTGTTGTGGCATCCCCATGGTCATGTGATCAAAGTTCAGATGCTTGGCATCTGACTCATATTTATGACCGTTGCAGTATCCCGGGATCATGTGATCATCTTTTGTGACCATCTGACAACCAAGGTCAACCCTGAAGCTGACCTGACCGAAGCCATCTTGGAAGCTTCAGTGTTGCCACACTGGAGCTGAGGGATAGGGAGGGGGGGAATAGAGATAGCTGGGGTTTTGTAGCCAAAACAAAATACTTTCTCTTGGGAACCAAGGACATTCTCACATCTGGTCAGAGGGAGGAGGAGTGATGTTACCCAGCAACTGGACGGCACCTTGATTGGACCATGTGACTGATTGTTTGGGGAAAGGGGGAAAAAACGTTTACTTTTAATTAGGTGAAAACCGCATGAAACCTTCAGAGTCGGTTTTCACCAGATATGTGCCAATATGATATATCCAATAAAGCTGTTCTTTGAGGAATCTACCTATCTTGGAGTTTTGCTTGCTATGGGTCTATTACTTGGAAACCTGACACTAACTTAATAACAGCAGTGATTCACTTAACAACAGTGGCAAGGAAAGCTGTAAAATCACCACTAATGTCTCGCTTAACAACAGAAATTTGGGGCTCAATTGTCATAAGTCAAGGACTACCTGTCTGCCCAGACTGCTTGCTTTCCTCTGGGAACAACCAAATAAGGCTTCATGGACCTTAGGAGATGGGTCAGGCATATGCCTCTTGCGGCTGCATAATGACTCGAGGCTAGTTCCCTGCTTGACCCCTCCTTCCAGCCCGGCTGGCAGTTTCCCAACATAGGAACAACTGTCCCATTCTGTGGTTTTCCCCCTTTCTGTTCTTCCCCTTATCATCTTATTTGCGAGCTGATTATAGTGTTTGCAAGAGAGCTCAGCTGTTTATGCCTTAACACTCCATCACGACATAGGGACGGGGAGAGAAAATTATTACACGTTGACCTCTGAATGCCAATGTTTGTTCACGCAAGGTTGATGACATGGCAGCCATGGAGAGCCCCGGGATTTCTCGTGAGGTACTCACATCGCTGAGGCAGTCCCTCGAGCTACTGAGCTGGGAGCTGGTGGCTTCCCGGATGCTGTCATCTTCACTATTCCTGCCACCCCGTCTCGCTGGGACCTTCATCTGTAAAGGAGCAAGAAACCACATCGTCTTTAGTAAAGAGTTCGAAGAAACCATGTTCACTTAGGCCCAAAGGCTCAGGCATCCCTCCGAAACGGATTTGAGCTGGAAATGTATTTGGGAAACATCTGAATTTAAACGAATGACATTTCAGGTCTTCTTCATACCCCAAGGTGGCAAGATGGCCTCAAGATGCAGAGAAACATCTGTTCTTTTATTACGTATTGATAGCTCCAGCAAGATGCAGCTTTTTGGACTTGCTATACTTATTCCAAGGCAGACTATTTTAGCATCAGGAAGTTGTATAGCCAAGGAAGTTGCAAATTTTTCTATAACACAGAAAAAAACACAACAACCCAAAGCCAAGATGCTAGGTAGAATTTTATGCTTTATTATCCGCTTTTTAAAGGTAAAAATTTCCCCTGTCCAGTCGTGTCCGACTCTAGGGCGCAGTGCTCATCTCCGTTTCTTGGCCGAGGGAGCCAGTGTTGTCCAATTTCCGTGGTCATGTGGCCAGCATGGCTCTATGCCAAAGACACATGGAACGCTGTTGCCTTCCCACCAAAGTGGGAAGTCCTATTTATCTACTCACATTTGCATGCTTTCGAACTGCTAGGTGAGCAGGAGCTGGAGCAAGAAACGGGAGTTCACCCCGTTGCGTGAAGCTCGGGTCTCGAACCCGGGCTGTCAGCTCTCCAACTAACAAGCTCAGGGTCTTTAACCGCTGAGACATCCCTTATCAGCCCCTTAATAAAGGTTAAATGTGCATTTTAGCATTGATCCATGCCTCCTGTGGAAGTTTAGGCAACCCTGGACATAAATGACGTTCTTGCATTGAGCCAAAGCGATTTCCTTTGATATGAAAAAAATTCTTTCGGTACCTTTGAAGTATTTCCCAAACAATAATTTTATAAGGAACAAGCAACGCTGGTTTTCAATTGTTTGAATCCTTCAAAGGTTTTTCCCCTTCTCTCTTTTATCAGAGTAGAGTTAATATCAATATGGCCCCCTGCAATATATTTTCTCCCTGAGGGTTTGGGAGCTGGGAATTGTCAGCTCTACAGAAATAACAATAATAAGTGGATAAGAATGCCAAATCCGGCCTGAACATCTGGCTTGTGCGACCAAGCATCATCACAATCACAATTCCCAATCGCTTCATTTGATCACATTATACACAACGGCAGTCCTTTTTATTATCTTCCAATTTTTCCTCCTCTTCTGAAGTTACACATGACAAAAGTCCGCGTTTCCAACCGAGCCTTCTCTATGGTGGCAGGCAGAAATGGAATAAAACAAAGTCGCACACAGCAACACACAAAGAGGAATCTGACCTAACAAGAGCTTCGGTGGGCAAGCAAATTAGAGGTACCCACGTCGCCATTAACCTCTCCAAGTAAACGTGAATTATGAAACTTCCTTCGGTACCTCTGCCCCTTGTTTACTGCTGTGAATTAAGAAGTTCATCCACCTTTCTGACAGATCTTGTCCATTTACACCTGCCGATTGCCAGCAGGGATGTTCACCCCTCCCCCCCAGTTCTCTCCCCTGTTGTTAGAACAGTCAAACAACCTGCTTTAATTCACTGGTAAATTACCTTAATGAGACTCACGGCAGGTCTGATCTGGGAGAACAACCTCTTTTTTTGCACAATGCAAGCCATTGGTTTCAGTAAGGGGGATGCCTTGGCAGCACCAGGTTAGAAATGGACTTGCCAAGAGGGATGGGGGGGGGGGCGCTTGAAGCTGTTCCTTGTGCCATTAGCTGATTTTGCCAGTTTTAATTGTGCATAAGAGAGACAGAAACACAACTGCCGATATTCTCTTTTGACCCAATTTGGTGCCTTAATTCTTCCTTTCCCCCCCCCCTCAACTTTAAAATGCACACCTATAGACACAAACCTCCTGAAAAATAAGTCAGTGGAGACCAGTGTCCTTTAAAATTGGCGACTTTAAAAAGTGCAGACTTCAACTCCTAGAATTCCCCAGCCAATTCTTTTTCTTTCTTTCAAACTTGGCAACTTTAAGACGTGTGGACTTCGCTTCCCAGCATTCCCCAGCCAGCATGGAACAGAGCCCATTATTCTCTAAAACAAACTAACCACCCATCCTAAGATTGATGAATATCTTAAAATTGATGCATACAGACTAAATATGCCCCCCATCCCCGGGCAGTAGTGAAATCCAATTTTTTTTATTACCGGTTCTGTGGGCGTGGCTTGGTGGGCATGGTGTGGCTTGGTGGGCGTAGCAGGGGAAGGATACTGCAAAATCTCCATTCCCACCCCACTCTGGGGCCAGCCAGAGGTGGTATTTGCCGGTTCTCCGAACTACTCAAAATGTCCGCTACCGGTTCTCCAGAACCTGTCAGAACCTGCTGGATTTCACCCCTGCCCCCGGGTCAACAAGAATTGCAGAATCATGTCCATTTCTGTTACTTTGTGGATTTTGCATGAAATGATACCAAGGAATGATTGCAGGAGGCGGCAGAGGGCAGGCAAGTAATTAGGAAAAATCCATTTACCAACTCCAGTTACTTCTGTGGGGTCCCCAGAACTAGCTAAGATGTTGAGACTCTAGAAAGAGTGCAGAGAAGAGCAACCGAGATGATTAGGGGACTGGAGGCTCAAACATACGATGAACGGTTGCAGGAACTGGGCATGGCTAATCTAGTGAAGAGAAGGACCAGGTCAGACATGATAGCAGCCTTCCAATATTTGAGGGGCTGCCACAGAGAGGAGGGGGTCAAGCTCTTTTCCAAAGCACTCAAAGGCCAGACAAGGAATAATGGATGGAAACTGATCAAGGGAGAGATTCAACCTAGAAATAAGGAGGAATTTTTCTGACAGGGAGAACAATCAACCCATGGAACAGAAGTTGCCTTCAGAAGTTGTGGGAGCTTCATCAATGGAGGCTTTCAAGAAGAGACTGGACTGCCCTCCGTCAGAAATGGTGTAGGGTCTCCTGCTTGGGCGGGGGGGTTGGACTAGATGACCTACAAGGTCCCTTCCAACTCTGTTAATCTGTAAGATCTGTAACTCATAGAGCATAAATGTGCTGTCTCTATTTTCCATTCATAAGCAGCCTTTCTATCCCGCTCATTATTAGTAAACAGGCTTCGATTTATCCAAAGCTGCTTTCCCTTCGGAGGACCGTTGGGAGTTTTGGGGCAAAAGGAGACAAATTCTTTTCTTAAGTTGTTCTGAAGGATGTTGTGCAGAGTGACCCTCACCCCCATTAACCCATCAGAGCCAGTTTGCTCCGAACGGGAGCTCAGCTGCCTGCGAAGGAGCCCTCATTCGGTCTGATCTTTGGCCGTATCCATGAATTTGTTTATTATCTTGCACGCATTCAGAAGCCTTTGCAAATAAGACTCGGGTCAGGATCCAGACTGAATCATCTGCCTTCGTTTTCCACCCAATCTGAAGCCACAGCTGCTCCGACAGGCGGCGGGATTTCCCCCCCCCCAATGGCAATTTCCAAAGTTTTTTTTAATAAATAAATAAATAAATCATGCTCTTCTTAACACGACGCGCCATCTGCTCGAGTTTTGTTTTGTTTCAGGGTTCTAATTTTAGGCTCTGCGTTCTTTCTTTTAAAGAAACGCTCTCACGATGGGAACTTTGAGGAACGTGCTGTTTTTGGCAACCGAAATGAAGAGAGGAATCTCCAGGCGATCTGGTGATGCATCGCGGCATCCGGACAGCTTCAATTCTCACACACAGCTACTCTGTGGCATCCAACCCAACGAAATAGAAAGTGGCCCCTTTTCACACAGCGTGCTAAATGATCTACAGTCCTATCTACTCCTTGACTTACGACCGCGATGGAGCTCCAAATTTCTGTTGCTAAGCGAGACAGTTGTTAAGTGAGTTTTGCCCCATATTACACAAAACGCCACAGCACCCGAAGGCCAGACAAGGAATAATGGATGGAAACTGATCAAGGAGAGATTCAACCTAGAAATAAGGAGAAATTTTCTGACAGTGAGAACAATCAACCGATGGAACAGAAGTTGCCTTCGGAGGTTGTGGGAGCTTCATCACTGGAGGCTTTCAAGAAGAGACTGGACTGTCAGAAATGGTGTAGGGTCTTCTGCTTGGACCTATGGCATGTGTGGCCAAAGTGGAACGCAGAGTCATTTTGCCTGGCACGCGCGGCGTTGGCCCTTCCTCTTCTGGGTTTCTGGCGAGCATGTGCGCGTGCCGATCAGCTGGCATTTGTGTGTGCGGCAGTGCCGGAAACTGGAAGAGCTGGTCTTCCATTTTCCTGCGTGAGCATGTGCGCCGGCCAGCTGATCGGTGCGCACGCATGCGTGCCAGTAACCAGAGGACTAGCTGGCTGGCACGCATACGTGCACCAGAAACCAGAAGTTCATTTTCAGGCGCGCGCATGCGCCCTGCAGTCGTTAAGTGAATCACACGGTTGTTAAGCAAATCTGGCTTCCCCATTGACTTTGCTTGTCATAAGGTCACAAAAGGGGATCATGTGACCCCGGGACGCTGCAACCGTCATAAATATGAGTCAGTTGCCAAGTGTTTGAATTTGGGTCGCGTGATCATGGGGATGCTGCAACGGTCGTAAGTGTGAAAAACGGTCATAAATCACTTTTTCAGTGCCGTTGTAACTTTGAACGGTCACTAAGCGAACTGTTGTAAGTCGAGGACTACCTGTAGTAGATGCGATTGTGGGTTAGCATACTGAGTCTCGCCACTGTGGTTTGAGAAGCGGGGTTTACGGCACAGCGTTTTGTGGGAACGCAACTGTGCTTTACTGAATGAAGTGCGATTGGCTGCAAATTGTGGAAGTGTGTTAGGGTTGCTTTCGCCTAGGGTTTCTGAGCAGGCCGGCCAAAGTCACCCCATGTTGCTGAATGACTATCGATCAACATCGTTATCAAGCCAATGGCAGTAATATTAGGAATACGTAGTTTTCCTAATATTACTGGATTCACGTAGTTATTATCTATGTATTATTTTTCTTTCTTTTTAACTTAGGAAAGGAGAGAGGGAATTATCCTTTCCAGAATGTGGAAAATTGTTCTTTCTAATTTTCAAGCTTGAAAGCAAAGCAAACGGTTTGCCTTTATAAATGCATTTCTTTGAGGGAGAAGATGGGAAGGAGGGAGGGAGGGAGGGGAATGTGAAGACGTAA
>QLTV01020722.1:264985-282789 GCA_003457575.1 Thermophis baileyi
AAGGGAAAGGAAGGGAGAGGTAGGTAGGTAGGGAGGGAGGGAGGGAGGGAGGGAGGGAGGAAGGAAGGAAGGAAGGAAGGAAGGAAGGAAGGAAGGAAGGAAGGAAGGAAGGAAGGAAGGAAGGAAGGAAGGATATATCAAAACAAGATGGAATCAGTTAAACATATTACATCTGACTTGTTTCCCTGAAAATCCAGCACTAATGTTTCCTAACAGAATTTATCTATCCCAAGCATACCCCATAATGAGATCAACTGGGAAAAATATCAAGCTTGTTTGTATATTTTATACGTGCTCTAACTTGGCAGTTTGCAGATTATATATTCCCCAGGTCCCTCCTTAAATCGTTTCACACACTGCAATTTGATTTTCTTTGCTTGCCCTTTGCCACCATTTCCCTCCCATACATTTTATTGAGTTGTGACTCACAAAGCAACATTCCCTTTGAATTAAGGATGTAATCTTTTCTCTCCCCCCCACCTTTTCTCTAAAGGATAGGTGAGGAGGAGGAGGAGGAGGAGGAGGAGAAGGAGAAGGAGAAGGAGAAGGAGAAGGAGAAGGAGAAGGAGAAGGAGAAGGAGAAGAAGAAGAAGAAGAAGAAGAAGAAGAAGAAGAAGAAGAAGAAGAAGAAGAAGAAGAAGAAGAAGAAGAAGAAGAAGAAGAAGAAGAAGAAGAAGAAGAAATTGAGTTGTGACTCACAAAGCAACATTCCCTTTGTATTAAGGATGTAATCTTTTCTCTTTTCTCTAAAGCATGGGGGGGGGAGGGGGGAAGGGGAAGGGAAAGGAGGATTGTGGAGTCCTTGGAACTCTCTGAAGTTGGTTGTTTCCTTGCAGACATTTCATGACCCAACTAGGTCACATCATCAGTGTTAGAAGGGAGTGGGGTTTGTGAAATGGAGGAGGAGGAAATTTTGCACTTAATTGTCTCTTGAGGTTCTAGCAGAGGTTACAGATGGAACAATTCACTCCTCAGGGATCAACCACCACACTACGCTAAAGAGAGACTGACAAAGGTTTAAAGGCTGTTTTAATTTCAATTCTGCAATTAATGCACTTCCCGAATGTGAATGCATAATAATTGATTAGTGTTGAAGGGAAAACATGCTGATTTAGAGCTCAAGTATTTATCACCGTCAGTTAACCAATAACGCAAAATATGAAATCAAAACCTCATCACAGCCACAATAAAAGGTAACAAACTAAGAACCAATTATAGCAACAACCTGTGAAATAGGAGAGGTTTCAACATATGGCCACCTGCTCAGTAACAATAAAGAAAAAATAAAAATATTCGAGAGCTAAGCAGGCCTGCTTTGGACTACAATACCCATAACTAGCAGCAGGATTTGGGTTTCAACATATCTGGAGATTCAACATAAAGCTGTCTTTTAAAACAATGCAGAAACAGGCTTAACTAACATACACAATTTTACTCTCATTAACAAGTACAATAAAAGATTGCTTGGATAACCAACACCATCTTGTAAAGGTAATATTTATCTTTTGAAAGTGTTTTTATTTTGTTTTCTTCAACATTTTATCAGCTCTAACCTACCGGCCCAACTGCTCTATGCAATGCCCGGGCATTTGGTATTATGGAGAGGGGGGGGGGGAATTCCGAGATTGACAAATATTTGAACTCGCTCCACTGTAAACCTTCATTCGGCATATTCCAGCACAAGTTATAACAAAATGTCAGACAAATGCTGAAATTAGAAAGTTGACATTTTGAACAGAACGGTGCTATTAAGGCCAGGCAGTCCCCAATTCTACTTAGGTGTCAGTGGAATTATTTAGAATTAGAACAGAATAGAGCTGGAAGGGACCTTGGAGGTCTTCTAGTCCAACCCCCTGCTCAAGCAGGAGACCCTAAAACCACTTCAGACAAATGACTGTCCAGTCTCTTCTTAAAAACCTCCAGGGATGGAGCACCCACAACTTCTAGTGGCGAGGAGCTGAAAGGGATCATGGCAGTCTTCTAGTCCAGCCCCCTGCTCAAGCAGGAGACCCTATACCATTTCAGATAGATGATAGTCCAGTTTCTTCTTAAAAACCTCCAGTGATGAAGCACCCACGATTTCTGGAGGCAAGCTGTTCCACTGGTTAATTGTCCTCACTGTTAGGAAGTTTCTCCTTAATTCCAGGTTGCTTCTCTCCTTGATTAGTTTCCAACCATTGTTTCTTGTCCTGCCCTCTGGTGCTTTGGAGAATAATTTTACCACCTCTTCTTTGTGGCAGCCCTTTAAGTACTGGAATACTGCTATCATGTCACCCCTAATTCTTCTTTTCTCTAGACTAGCCAAACCCAATTCCTGCAACTGTTCTTCATGTAAAGAACAAGATTGTTCTTTAGTCTCCAGGCCATTGATCATCTTAGTTGTTCTTCTCTGAACTTTTCCCAAAGTCTCAACATCTTTTTTTGTAGTGTGGTGACCAAAATTGGTTGCAGTATTCCAGGGGTGGTCTTACTAAGGTTTTAGAGAGTGGTACTAATACTTCACGTGATTTTGATTCTATACAACCCAGGATTGTATTAGCTTTTTTGGCTGCTGTCACACACTGCTGGTTCATATTTAAGGGATCATCCACTAGGACTCCAAGGTCCCTCTCACAGTGACTGTTTCTGAGGCTATAGATTTAAGCGTAAATGGATGAAAAGGTTAATTTCTGGACCACGCTGCCTTGCAGTGTAGATCATTGTGTTTGTGATACATCGGTCTAGACAATGGCTGCAGGCTGTGTACCCTCCCCTGGTTTTTTTCTTCCTTTTTTACATGTGAAGTAAAAAGCTGAGCTAGCTAGAAATCTTGTCCCCAACGTCCAGTTGGCTACGTAGAAGAACGAGCTCATTAAAGGAAGACCTTGACTCTGTAGGCCACCTGGGGGAAGAGGTGTCCATCAAAGCCCAATGTCTGTTCAATTGGAATATACTTTCACAGATGCAAATTTTGTGCACTGCGTCTAGATAAAAGGAGGGACTATAAAGTTACTGCATTTTGCTACCTCACCACATAAAATCACTGTGTTGCTGTATTTGCCGGGTGTATAAAAGCAATTATTAAAAATCCTACAATCCTACGGAGTCCCATATTTCTATTTCAAGTTGAGACATCCCAGATTGATGGTTGCTTAGTCTCCACTTGTAACTAATCCAGTGGAAGGGAGCTCACCACATCTCTAGTTCCAGGACTGGTGTGGCCATTAAGAAACTCATCTTAACGTTTACAGAATGCAGAATAACGGAGTTGGAAGGGACCTGGGTGAGGTCTTCTAATCCAGGGGTCCCCCAATCCCCAATCCGTGAACTGGCACCAGTCCACAGCATGCCAGAAATCGGTTCGCGTAAACAAGATAAGGCCCATCTGTGGGATGTAGGCAGCACAAGAAACCACAACCCCTGCGGTCTGTGGAAAAACCTCTCTCCATGGAACTGGTCCCTGGTGCCCCAAAGGTTGGGGGCTGCTGTTGTAGTCCAACCCCCTGCTCAAGCAGGAGACCCTATACCAGGGGTCTCCAACCTTGGCAACTTTAAGACTTGTAGACTTCAACTCCCAGAATCCCTCAGCCAGCAAAGCTGCAAGAGGAATTCTGGGAGTTGAAGTCCACAAGTCTTAAAGTTGTCAAGGTTGGAGACCCCTGCCCTATACCATTCCTGGAGGGAACCCTGGTGGTGCAGTGGTCAGAAGGCAGTACTGCAGGCAAACTTTGACCATAGTCTGCAGTTTGATCCTGACGGGCTCAAGGTTGACTCAATCTTCCATCCTTCCGAGGTCAGTAAAATGAAGGACCAAGATTGTTGGGGGTGATACACTGACCTTTGTAAACTGCTCAGAGAGTGCTATAAGTGGTATATAAGTCTAAGTGCTATTGCTCTTCCGGGCAAATAGCTGTCCAGTCTCTTCTTGAAAACCTCCAGGGATGGAGCACACACAACTTCTGAAGGTCTTCTGGTCCAACCCGTTGCTCAAGCAGGAGACCCTATACCGTTTCAGACAAATGGTTGCCTAATATCTTCTTAGAAACCTCCAGTGATGGAGCACCCACAACCTCTGAAGTCAAGCTGTTCCATTGATTAGTTGCTCTCACTGTCAGGAAATTCCTCCTTAATTCTAGGTTGGATCTCTCTTTGATAAGCTTCCATCTAACTCTCCCTATTGGTTCATATTATTTTGGCTCAATGCCGGCTTAGACTATTGCTGGGGTAACTGGCTGCAAGGATGGAGGGACACCTGCTGCTCTAAAGCCGCCGAAAAAGACGAGCGCAGGAGGGATAAGGCTCTCAATAAAATTTGCGAAAAATCTGACAAGAGGGATCGCCCCTCTACCTCCCAACCGGAGGCATGACAAACAACTCAGGCCCCCTCCAGAGCCCCTTCCATTGCGGGCTCAGTAGATCAAATGTCGATAGACATTCACATGTCCAACGCCGATCAAACCGACCTCTGGGGTCCCCCCCCTGAACAGTCAAATGCCGCTGCCCACCAGGCCTCTTCGGCCATGGCGCCCCCTTCAGCCACTTTCACCCCGACCGCAGCCGGACTCAGATCGGATCCTGATCTGGTTCCAGCGTCCTCTGCTGACCTACAGTCCATGACAGCTTCTCCAGTTCTGAACTCAAGAAGAACTGAAGGAAGCTTCTTGGATGACAAGCAAAAGGTCTTCAAGGAAAAACAAAGTCTAGTTGCCTTTGGAAAAAGTACCTTTGGGACTGTAAAGATAGAAAACATGAGCAAATGTTCCAAAATCCTTTGGGGGACCTCTCTTCTTTATTCTTTAGGAAACGGGAGGGGGGGCAGTCCTCCATCTTCAGGGGGTTTGAATGGCCCTCTATTTCCAAGCAAAGTCCAAAGACTTTGGAGTACAAAGCAGAGCAACAATTATTCCTGTTAATTATCGCTGTGTTTTTGCTCGGTGATTAACATTCAGGGCGGAGGCACGGGGAAGCACTTTCTCCCCCCCCCCCGAAGTCGCGCTGCGATAAGGACAAACACGGGGCCCAGTGGAGTTGTTGTTTATCACTTAATATAGAAAACGGATGAGCTGAATTAGCCAAAGAGCCAGGGGATAAAACAGAAGCTGTGAATCGCAACGGCTGGGGTGCTTCGGTTGGACAATGACCAAGGCCGGGAGGAATCCCTCTTGCGTTTTGGCTGATGAGTCCCTAGTCCTCCTACCAAAACGTGGAGAACGGTGGATTTTATTTCGCCAGGAAGCTGGATTCATTTAGCCCAATTTGTTCTCCTCTTCCAGATGTGCTAGAATTTCAGTGTTTTTTCTCCCCTCCCCAAAACGCCCCAGCCATGGGGGAAAGGCTTCTCTCCATAACATGACGAAGAGCGCTGGTGGGATTTTTGCCTAAAAGTAGCAAAAGATGGATTTCCACCAGAAGTTTCGGGATGCTGCTCAAAAGATTTTGGCGTTGGTGCGAAGCGCACTCGGATTGCTCCGCCGGGGTGTTGCCATTTTCATTAAGAAAGCCTCGCTCGGTAGACATCGCTCTTGGAAACAGCAGGCAATGTTTGAGCTGCCATCTTTGCATGAATTATAAAGAGGCTTAACCCACTGAAGCTCGTGTGCAAACAAACATGGGGGAGACTGCATTCCCAAACTACAAACTTGTTTCTATTTGGACAGGTTTAGGAATAGCGTTTTAGCAGGTCACGGCGTTTTAAGCAGGTCATGTTTGTTGTGGGATTTGGCATACCGGAATATTTTGATACTGACGTTAAGAAGAGAGGGGGCTAAAACATACGAAGAACAGTTGCAGGGATTGGGTGTGTCTAGTCCAGGGGCCCCCAACCTGTGGGCCGTGAGAGGTTTGCAACTGGGCCATGGAAACGGCCGGCGAGTGGGTGAGGGTGTGTGCACGTGCTCCATTTGTGTGAGCGGAGGGCGCGCATGCAGTGTGCTCGTGGAAATGGAGCTGCGTGTGCACGCTTGCCGGCCGCTTGCGTGAACCATCCCCTCCCTCCCCTGCCAGTCCGTTAAGCCGGAAACGTTAAGGAACTCTGGTCTAGTCCACTGAAAAGAAGGACTAGGGGTGACATGATAGCAGTCTTCCAATATTTAAGGGGCTGTCACAAAGAAGAGGGGGTCAACTTATTCTCCAAAGGCAAGAGAAGAAGTAATGGATAGAAACTAATCAAGAAGAGAACCAATCTAGAAATAAGGAGAAAGTTTCTGATAGTGAGAACATTCATCTTGCCTTCAGAAGTTGTGGATGCTCCATCACTGGAGGTTTTCAAAAAGAGACTTGGACATCCATTTGTCTGAAATGGTAGAGGGTCTCCTGCTTGAGCAGGGGGTTGGGCTAGAAGACCTCTAAGGTCCCTGCCAACTCTGTTATTCCATTCTGTTGTTCATCTTTTTCGGATAAGATGAGAACTCCCAAGTTCTAAAGAACTTCTGACTCACCTCTACTTGGTAGGCCTGACATTGCTTGCCAAAGGTATGCCAGGCAGAAGCAGCTGGCACGAAGCAGGCATGGTAAGGGCTGGTTGGGAGCAGAAGCTCATGGCGAAATAAGCCAGATGCTTGTCCCATGATTCAGATCGCTTTGATTTCAGAGTATTAAGTTGTCAGTACGGCGGATTTGAACACAGAGATCCCTTTCTCATCTTGCGCAGCCTAATCTCAGCTGAACATCGGCTGGGCCGGTTAGCTGACACACCTCCTCCTGCAGCACATTCATGCACTCTCTGTCTTTGCTAACCGCTTTTTAGATTAAGTGCCGCCCACATTACACCTGCGAATTTGCAAATCAAAGCTACATCGGGGTTCAAGAAAACCATTAGTGCCGGGAGAGGAGGAACAGCCAGCCAAGTGGGTTACCTCGACAAAACAAAGCAATTAACATCTGAATTTACAGGGAAATACGTTCCTGCAACAGATGTGCACTGCAATTTCTCTTTTGGCCCTTTGGTAAAAGACTGTTTAGGGACCAGATGTTTTCATTCATGTCAAAGACGAATCCAGCTGCGTCAAGCTGTGAGAATTTCTTCTGATCTGTCAAAGCCTGCCATGAGCTAAAAAAAAGGGGGGGGAGGGGGAAGAGGGAAAGATAGAAGGGGAGGGGGGAACTGGAGAAAGAAAAGCTAGGTTTGAAAGAGAAGCTGGCTTTCCACTGGGACTTGTTTCGCCATCTGTATTTAAAAGCTTTTGAATACTTGAAGCTTTCTCCTGCAGCATTTGGAAGGCATATTCAGCGAGAAATGCAGACATATTAAAATAAAATAAAATAAAAAAAGCAGAAGTACAGCAGGGCTGCGAGGCTTCAGGAAGACTTTGCAGGAGAGGCAGGCGTGGGCTTCACTTTGAAAACCGATTTGTGAACTCAGTGGGAATTGCACACAAATTAGAATACCTGATTCCCAAAGCAAGAGCCACAAGCCAGGCAATGGAGCTTCACGCCTGTAGCCTGCCTGATTTAAATGCAATTCAGGGCCAGGCCAAATCAGGTGGGTGGGTGAGTAGGTGGATGGATGGAAGGAGATACATAACATAAGGTAGGTAGGTAGGTAGGTGAAAGGATTAATGGATGGAAGGATGGAAGGAGATACATAACACAGGATAGGTGGGTGGTAGGTAGGTGGGTGGATGGATAGATGGATGGTAATAGATAAAGACAGACTAAACTATATACAGAGGCAGATAGGTAGATCTGGGTGGGTGGATGGATATGTAGGTAGGTGGATGGATGGATGAATTGCATGGCTGGGTATGGGTATATGGATGGATGGCTCCACAAGCATGCTGAAGGCAGAAAAGAGGAGCACACAATGTCAAATTTAATAGATTTAAGCCATCATTTATTGCATACTGGCTGGGGAATTCTGGGAGTTGAAATCCACAAGTCTTAAAGTTTGCCAAGTTTGGAGATTCCTGGTCTAGAATGTAGATTTAGGGATCATCTCAGACGGGCAATTAATATGCTTCTAGGAAGACCTTTGAAATCATTCATTAGCTAATCGCACAACAAGTGCCAAGCACATGTCATTGGGGCCACCTATAATACCCCCTGGTTAAATGTGGATGTCAGAACTGGCTTCAGAGATAAAAGAGATTCCGTGTGTACAAGGATTCTTTATAGAATAATAGAATAGTAGAGTATAGTATAGTATAGTATAGTATAGTATAGTAGAGTAGAGTATAGTATAGTATAGTATAGTATAGTAGAGTAGAGTAGAGTAGAGTAGAATAGAATAGAATAGGAAATGAAATGAAATGAGAATAGAATAGAATAGAATAGAATAGAATAGAATAGAATAGAATAGAATAGAATAGAATAGAATAGAAAATAAAATAAAATAGAATAGAAAAGAAAAGAAAAGAATAAAATAGAAGAGAATAGAATAAAATAGAATAGGGAATGAAATGAGAATAGAATAGAATAGAATAGAATAGAATAGAATAGAATAGAATAGAATAGAATAGAATAGAATAGAATAGAAGTGAAGTGAAGTGAAGTGAAGTGAAGTGAAGCGAAGCGAAGCGAAGCGAAGTTGTATCTTCTCCCCGGGAAGGAAAGGAGTGGACGGAGAGGGAAGAATCATACACACAGCTACTGCCCTTTGACACTCAACTGCAAACACCCAAAGTGTTTACTTTTCCCAGGATGACAATTGCAGTTTCGCAGGTTTCAGCAGGAAATGAAGAATTTAATTATAATAACCCCTTTTGCACAATGCAAGCGCTTGCTAATCACACATAATCATACACTGAGTGCCTCCATTCACATCAGGCTACCTTTAAATATCATTTTAGTTGACCTATCCAGTTAATGTGCCCCCAGGAAAACCTGCAGGGTAACACTTACAAATCAACACCTGGGAAAGAGGGAAACAGGCAGGATGTTTGCAGTGGTTAGCGAGGGGAATGCAAGCTCTCTCTTGGTCTTAACAACAGAAATGAAAGTTTCACGTCAACCCTGTCAAACTATTCACTAAGTCTGCATTACTATTACTATTAATCTTCTCATCGGTCCTATCACCCATCTCCTCCCACTTATGACTGAATGACTGTAACTTTGTTGTTTGTATCCTTAATATTGATTGTTTCCCAGTATGATTTGATTGCTTATTTGTACCCCATGACTATCTTAAGTGTTGTACCTTATGATTCTTGACGAATGTATTTTATTCTCCTTATGCACACTGAGAGCATATGCACCCAAGACAAATTCCTTGTGTGTCCAATCACACTTGGCCAATAAAGAATTCTAATCTAATCTAATCTAACTACTCAGCATTCAAAAGAACTGGTCCTCTGACTGGAGGTATTCCATAACCAAGGTGCCACAGCTGAGAGGCTGATAGAAGAGAGTATTTGTAGCTGGGGTTGAACCGTGGGGTCCTTGGTGCTCTCTGCACTGATGATGTTACCTAGTTGGGTAATGAAAGGTCTGCAAGAAAACCACCAAGAGAGCACAAGGAGCCCACAGCTGAGAAGGTTCTCACTCATGATTTTAGATAATACATTCCCCACCCAAATGTGGGATTCAGATAAGGACCCTCCTTGTCAGATCTGGCAACACAGGAACAGAAGATGAGCCTTAAAGCTGGATCAAGGCAAAGGTTCCTTTAGTCCAGCATTTTATGGAGAACATCTACATCCTGGACTTTCTCCAAGCATGGACCTAGAAGATAGCTATCTTATGTTACTACTCTGCAGGAGCTGTTAGTTTAAACCTGATTCAGAAGGTAGTAAGCAGCAATGGAGACTGATAGGCCAATCCTTCAGGGGTTTATTTAGTCTTCTTTAAAACCACTTGAGCAGGCATTGGTGGCACGCACAGCCCTCTCGGTGGGCACGCGTGCCGTCCCAGCTGCTTTTCTGGTTTCCGGCGCACATGCTGGTTTTTGCGGGTGCCGGAGCGCCGGAAAATGCGGCCAAAACCCAGGCCGTTTCTGGGCCTTTTTTCAGGCCATTTTCCAGGCTGTTTTTAGGCTGGTTTTGTGGGCTGTTTTCAGGCCGTTTTTAGAGCTGTTTTCAGGCCATTTTTCAGGCTGTTTTCAACCCAAAAATGGCCCAAAAAACGGCCTGAAAATGGCCAAAAAATGGCCTGAAAACGGCCCAGAAAACAACCTGAAAACAGCCCGAAAAATGCCCTAAAAACAGCTCGAAAAATGGCCTGAAAACGGCCCGAAAAATGGCTCAAAAATGGCCCGGAAAACGGCCTGAAAACAGCCAAAAAAACAGGCATGCACGCATTGGCCAGCTGGTCTTCGGTGCTCTGGCACGCGCACATGCACGCAAGTTCCAGTTTGGGCACTCGGTGCCGAAAAGGTTCGCCATCACTGGTCTAGTTACTCTTTGAAGAGAAGACTGTCAAGAATACCAAGACTGTAGGGCTAGATTAGGAAGTCAAAAAAACATCACGAAGAAGGCAGCAAATAAATTCCACATTACTGCCAAGAAAAAAACCCACCCAGGCAGGATACCATCTTCCATTGTGCTTAAAGGTATCAACCTAACTTTCTTTGTTATTTCTGTACCATATTTATAAACTAGCCTGCAGCATCTAGTAACATATAACCAAAGGAACCCACAACTAGCCCTTTCTTGCACATACGGTAAGACACTCCTCTTTAAGTTCTTGGCTGGCATCTCTTGAGACTGGCTGCCTAAGGCAACTGACTCATTTAGACTAATCTCAGCTCCAACTCTGTTACTTCTCGTTCTTTCAACTGAGTTGACTTCCAGGCCACCAAGGTCTTCAAACAGAGGTCAATACAGTTCAAAAAATATCTCATCAAGGAGATCTTAAGGAGGCGGTCCACAGCTTGTAGTACCTGGAAAGCTAATAAAGGAGAATATGTGTAGCTCAGGGTTGAAATGAGAGGTCCTCAGTGCTCTGTGAGCTTGGTGGTTTTTTTGCAGGTGTTTCATGACCCAACTAGGTGACATCATCAGTGCTAGAAGGGAGGGGGGTTTGATTGAGCACTGATGATGTTACCTAGCTGGGTAATGAAATGTCTGCAAGAAAACATCCAAGCTCAGAGAATATCAAGGACCTCACCAGTCCTCCTTCTCCATCTCCGCCATTGCACAAACCCCCACTCCCTTCTAGTATGGATGATGTTACTTAGTTGGGTAATGAAACGTCTAAAAGAAAACCATCAAGCTCAATCAAGGACCCACAGTCCTTCTCTTCTTCCTCCTTAAACCCCACACCCTTCTAGCATGGATAATGTTACTTAGTTGGGTCATGAAACGTCTGCAAGAAAGCAACCAAGCTCAGAAAGCACCAAGGACCTCTCATTTCAAGAAAGCTCCAAGTCAGGAAGAAGGTCTCCTCATTAGAACGCAACCTGAATGTGCTATGCTGCAGTTACAACTGCAAGCCGTTCTCCCTGGACATACCCGTCTTCAGAGGTGGGTTCCTCCCGGTTTGGACTGGTTCGCCCGAACTGGTAGCGACCCTCTGGTGATGTCACGATGATGTCACCGATCCGGTTCGGTCAGTGCCGGTCCATGGGCGCCGCCATCTTTTTTTTTTTTAATTTTTATTTTTGAATTTTTTTCCAGGTTTTTTTTCCTTCTGCGCATGCGCAGAAGCCGAGTTTCTGGCACTGCGCATGATCACCATCTTGTTTTTCAACTTTTGGGGGGGGGTTTTTTTTTTTCGGTTTTTTAAAAAAACTTTCTGGGTTTTTTTTCTTCTGCGTATGCGCAGAAGCTGAGTTTCCGGCACTGCGCATGCATCGCCATCTTGTTTTTGGCTTTTTTGGGGGGGGGTTGTACTGTGTATGCGCGCGTGCGCAGTGCGGGAGGAAGCGAACCGGCAGTGAGGTAAGTTAAAACCCACCCCTGCCCGTCTTCCATTCTGCCTTCATCATTTTCTGAATCCCATTTTTTTGGGAAATGCCTGGGTGGTGCCCCTTGGCATCTCCATAGCTTCACAGACGAACACGTGTGTCCTTTATCGCTTGGAGGGACCGTTTCTGCATACGCTATTGGAGCAATTTGAGTCGCTTGTACAGCAAAAGCTTTCAAGGTGAGTGGGGTTTATGGAAGATGAATTCGGGAAAATGGGCCTTTTGTATTAAGAGACGTAACTAGGTAGAAAGAGGAGGAAAATGACACAGGCCAATTTTAGCACGTTTCCTATAATCGTCTCAAACAGCCGAGGTGCTTTTCACAAAAAGACTAAGCAGTTGAGCTCACTTTCTCCTGATTTCACTAAATTGGCTCAGACATGACCTATTCCCAGTCTTGCCACTGGCAATTATTATTTCTCCTCATCCTTCTCCTCTGCTAAACTCTTTTAGCACTGATAATGTAACCTAGTTGGGTAATGAAATGTCTGCAAGAATATAACCAGGCTCAGAGACCCACAATCCTCCTCCTCCTGCTCCTCTTCCTCCTCCTGCTCCTCTCCTCCCCGGGCAGTCAACAATACTAATAATTGCAATAATTTTACAGTTGACTCTGCAGCAGCGCATGCAAAGTGCCTGGAAAGCTACATCAATTCCCTTTTTATTAACTATTGCCTTGGAGGAGTTGACTAAGACAAATAGAAGAGGGAGGGCAGTCCTACCTCACAATATGAAACAATAAATCCCCTCCGTGAGTTGGATTTGACAGGGATTTTACACAGAAAGAAAAGTTGTTCCCAGGATCCTTTTCCTGTTTTGCAGGCAATCCGGAGACAAACGACCAGCGGCCTTGCTGGGGGTACACTAAATTTTCTCTTTGCAATCTTTCTTGGAGGGTTGGCATTTTAATCAGTTGCACGGTGTGAAAATTATACTAAGAGGCAAAGCCGAACCACTCTGTTGCTTACGGAGTCCCGGGTCAGGAACCATGAACTCCAGCTGCACTCTGCAATTTTTTTGTGCTTTTGCGGTGACATGCGCAACGCAAAGACGCATATTGACATGAGGAACATACCACATTTGGACAGTTCTGTCCGAACTTAACCAAAAATACCACTTGAAGCCAAGATCGCCAAACAGAGGCTGCCATACTTTGGCCACGTCATGAGAACTGACTCACTCAAGAAGTCAATCCTGTTGGGAGTGATCGGTGAAGAAAGGAGAAGGGGCCGCCCTGGTACCCATTGGCTGGACACTATAAAGCAGGGGTCTCCAAACTTGGTCACTTTAAGACTTGTGGACTTCAACTCCCAGCATAGCTGGCTGAGGAATCCTGGGAGTTGAAGTCCGCAAGTCTTAAAGTCGCCAAGTTTGGAGATCTCTGTTGTAAAGGATGATACTGGGATGACCATGAAGGATCTGAAGGAGGCGGTGCGAGGGAGAGGGGCATGGAGAGTGCTGATCCATAGAGTGGCTGAGGGTCGGACATGACTGAACGGCTGCCAACGACAATGTTTGGTCAAGAATGGTCTTTCAAAGAAGCTTGGACTCCAGTCCCCCATTCTCGGTCCAACATGGAAGACTAAGCAGGTCAAAAGTAAGAAGTGGCCACGCAAGGAAACGCAAGTTATGTAAACCTTCCTCAAGCTCATCAGAATGGAATGAAGGATACTGATTAGGAATTAGACTTTAATCTAGATTAGACTAGACTTTAATCCTATTGCCACTTCCAGACCCGTATCTCACCGGTTTGGGACAAATCTATCAGAGAAGCAAAGCAAATCTCTTTCCTAAATCCACTTAAAACCCAAAATGTATTTTTGAGCACATTTCTGGCCTTGGTTACGTATGGTTTTTAAGGGTGTTCATGGAGCACGATTAAACTACAGGGGACGTGGAATTATTGGATTACCAAAAGGACTTTTATGAATGTATGTTGCATAAAATAAAAGCATCTTTGATGATGCTTACTGAAGTCTACTTCTTGATAAGGAAACTCTGGAGTGACTGGGATTGGTATAAGGGTTGGACTAGATGACCTCCAAGGTCTCTCCCAGCCGTATGATTCTATGTTCTATGTGTGAGGTGAAGGGCTGTATCCTGAGTCTGGGGTAGTAAGGAGCCCTGGACAGAAAGTGATGTTTAAAATAGCCTTTCAGAGGGGTCTTTTGGGGATTAAAGAAGCAGGAGAAGAATGGTGTAAGGACTTCCTTCCGGGCTTATCCCAAGGCTGGAGGTGAAAGGAGAATGGAAGACATGATCAACACAAGGCAGAGCTCCAAACTTTTAACGCTGAATATAAAAAAACGACCTCCGGCTAAGAAATCGTGACCTTGGAAGGCAAGCCCTGCTTTCTAGCTTTATCCACCTTTAATATTGCAGCTTAAACTAAATCAACAGTGCATTTTAAAATCTACCTTGTATCCTTCCAAATCTACTGGGGAATACAGAAAGGTTCACAAAGTCATCTGTAGGAGAAGGAAGCTTATGTTGGGTCAAAACTCGGCATGCCTTTTAAACTTCTGGCAACTGTCATTTTAAACTTTTTAAGCATTTCTAGGTCAGCCAACTAATTTAGTCTGAGAAACGATCTCTTTGAAGAACTTGGACTGTATAGAGTTATCAGACACTTAATTTGGGGGGCGGGGGCGGGGGGGGGGCAGTTAATTTTATGACCATTGCTTGTTGAAAGGTGTTCATTAACAAGAAACAAGGGATGGAAACTATATATCAAGGAGAGAAGCAATCTGGAATTAAAGAGAAAATTCCTGACAGTGAGAACAATGTATCTGTGGAACAGCTTGCCTCCAGAAGTTGTAGGTGCTCCATCACACTGGAGGTCTTTAAGAAGAGACTGGACAGCCACTGGTCTGGAATGGTATAGGGCCTCCTGCTTGAGCAGAGGGCTGGACTAGAAGACCTCCAAAGTTCCTTCCAGGTCTATTCTGATTGAAATGGCTAGCAAAGGCACCAAAAGCTAACAAACCATGAGCATTTGGCACAGTGGCCAGCTGTTGAAGAGCCTCTCATAGCCAGCACGACAATCCCAAAGGTGCTTTTTCAACAAGCAACTGGACTTTGTTGTTGTTGTTGTGGTTGTTTTCTTTGAAGACATTTCGCTTCTCATCCAAGAAGCTTCTTCAGCTCTTCTCAGAGCTGAAAGTCCAGTTGCCTCTTGAAAAAACACCTTTGGGACAACCATGACCTGGATAAATGAGAATCTCCATAGACATCCAGCATGACAATGTTAAGGAGTTCGGGAACATCTGGAGGACCAAGGTTGACCATCCTGCCTTATGGATAAACAACCATTTCAGAGTCAAGCAGAAGATAAGGACCAAGGTGGAAAGGTGAACTGTGGTTCCTTCCACATGTGGCGCTCTACTCTCTCAATCCTGCAAGCCAGGAAAGATGAGAAATACAAATCGACCAAGGTGGAAAAGTGAACCGTGGTTCCTTCCACATGTGGCGCTCTACTCTCTCAATCCTGCAAGCCAGGAAAGATGAGAAATACAAATCGACCAAGGTGGAAAAGTGAACCGTGGTTCCTTCCACATGTGGCGCTCTACTCTCTCAATCTTGCAAGCCAGGAAAGATGGACAATTCAAATCAAGCAGAGGAAATTGCAACAGCTGTGGACCAAGGGATCCAATTTATTGAAAGCAAAGCACGGCTTTGTAATATTTAGTTGGCAACCCGATCCCAAAATGCTAAACTGTAATGACAAGACTTGGAGCTCAGCAATCCAAATTCCTGAATCATTCACTCAACGCAAAGGTATTCGGCAGGGTTTTATGTCCACCTGCAACGGAGAAGTTGGCCAGGAAATAAATAGAAGCCAGCAGTTACAAATGGGCCCGTTTTTTCTGATATTCTAAAGCTGTATCGAGTTTGGCAGTGAGATGGTTCAAGACCTGATAATAGGATAAATGAATGGGAGGAATAATCTCAGGGATAGACGGAGCCTTCCAAAGATATTATTAGCAGGAAAAGCTCTCCTTGGAGATCTGTAGTTCCTCTCTAACCCGAGTAGGCCTTCTGGCCAGAAACAGCTGCCCATCCGGGATTCAGATACCTACCCAGAAAAGATCTTGTTACAAGCTATTTAGCAGAAAGTCCAGTCCACGCACAGCAATCACAAACCTGACAGCCTGTCCAACCGCATTAGTGTCAGCAGTCATGTATGCTTTATGTCCAGGAGAGGAAGAGAAAGAGGGAGATAGGTTATCTGCTGGTTGCACACGGCAGAGAGAATTGTGAGCTAGGCAGACGCCAGTCCGGGTTACCATGACTGCCAGCCAGGTTGGAGTTTTGCTACGGGGGACGGGGACGGGACGGGACATGACCGTGGATTCACACGTGGTTATTTCTCCAGATGCTTTTATTGGCGGAAGGATGGAAGGGGAATCAAGAAGCTATTTTCCAAAGCACCTGAAGGCCAGACAAGGAATAACGGATGGAAACTGAACAAGGAGAGATTCAACCTGGAAATGAGAGATTTTCTGACAGTGAGAGCAATCAACCGATGGAACAGATGTTGCCTTCGGAAGTTGTGGGAGTTTCATCACTGGAGGCTTTCAAGAAGAGACTGGACTGCCATCTGTCAGAAACGATGTAGGGTCTCCTGCTTGGGCAAGGGGGGTTGGACTAGATGACCTACAAGGTCCCTTCCAACTCTGTTAATCTGTAAAGCTTAGAAAGCAAATGCGGACATCTCACCGATGATGATGAGATCCGTGCAAAGCTGCTTAGAGCAGCGGTTCTCAACCTGTGGGTCGCGACCCCTTTGGGGGTCGAACGACCATTTCACAGGGGTCGCCGCATGCGTTAGCCCGCCATTTTGGTGCCACCGTCACTGCAGGAGTGAAAAAGTCCCGGTTCGGCCGTGCCTGCGGGTCGCCGGACAGCTGGTAGCCCAGACGCCGCCATTTGGGTTCTTCTACCTTCTGCGCATGCACAGAATGCTTTGCGCATGCGCAGAGGGTAGAAGAACCCAAATGGCGGCGTCCGGGCGAAGTCTCCCACTTCCGATGCTATCACATGGCATTAGAAAGGTTGAGAACCACTGCCTTATACCATCCAGGTCAAATGGTGGTTCAGTCACTTTTTGAAAGCCTCCAGTGATGGAGCATCGACAACTCTGGGAGGCAAGCTGTTCCACTGATTGTTCTCATTGTCAGAAAATTTTCTCTTTACTTCTAGGTTGGGCTTCCCTTCCACCCACTGTTTCTTGTACTGTGCTTTGGAGAATAAATCAATCCCTTCTTCTCTATGACAATCCCTCAAGTACTGGAAGACAGCTATCATCTCTCTCCTAATCCTTCTCTTCCATAGGCTAAACATACTTAGTTCCTTCAACTGTTCATCATACGATTTAGCTTCCAGGCCCTTCATCATCTGTATGGCTCTTACCTGCACACTTTTATTGTGGTGATCAGAACCGGACACAGTAGTTCAAGTGTGTCCTCACTTGAGTGGTATAAAGCGGTTTGCCTTCCATATATAGAATACACAACATAGAATAATAGACTTGGAAGGGACCTTGGAGGTCTCCTAGCCCAACCCCCTAGCAGGAGACCCTAACATTTCAGACAAATGGCTGCCCAATCTGTTTTTGAAAGCCTCCAGTGATGCAGCCCTCACAACTTCCGAAGACAAACTATACCATCGGTTGATTGCTCTCACCGTTAGGAAATTTCTCCTTAGTTCTAGGTTGCTTCTCTCCTTGGTTAGATTCCATCCATTGTTTCTTGTCTTGCCTTTTGGTGCTTTGGAAAATAGTCTGACCCCCTCGTCTTTGTAGGAGCCCCTCAAATATTGGAAGACTGCTATGTCTCCCCTAACCCTTCTCTTCATTAGACTAGACATACCCAATTCCTGCAACCGTTCTTCGTATGTTTTAGCCTCCAGACTTCTAATCATCTTTGTTGCTCTTCTCTGCAGTCTTTCCAGAGGCTCAACATCTTTTTTTATAATATGGTGGCCA
>QLTV01020722.1:304231-319804 GCA_003457575.1 Thermophis baileyi
TGAGGGAGTGAGGGGAGATATGATAGAAGTCTTCCAATATCTCAGTGGCTGCCACAAAGAAGAGGGAGTCAAACTATTCTCCAAAGCACCTGAGGGTAGGACAAGAAGCAATGGGTGGAAACTAATCAAGGAGAGAAGCAACTTAGAACTAAGGAGAAATTTCCTGACAGTTAGAACAATTAATCAGTGGAACAGCTTGCCTCCAGAAGTTGTGAATGCTCCAACACTGGAAGTTTTTAAGAAGAGATTGGATAACCATTTGTCTGAAATGGTATAGGGTTTCCTGCCTAAGCAGGGGGTTGGACTAGAAGACCTCCAAGGTCCCTTCCAACTCTGTGATTCTATATCTAAACATTTAATTATAATCCTCTACCCAGCCATGTAGGTTTTAGCTATTGATTTTCACTTATATTACAGTGACAGCATGGAATCAGGGACGGAAGAGGGAGGTTTGGGGAAGGTCCTTCCTGGTTGCCGATATTTGGGAAGCGGGAATATCCCCAAACGATGCCACGGTTGTCTCTCCCTGGAAGATTTCACCCACTTTAAGAAGTTTCAGTTCGGTTCTCCCCCCACTAAGTGGCAGCAATGCACTGCAAACTACAGAGAAAGAAAAGAAAAGAAAAGAAAAGGAACGGTGATGTTGCATCCCTTCGTGGTTGTTTGTTTAAAAAAAAGCTGAGTTGGTTGCCACCACGAGGCAAGTGAAGAACCGCAGTTTGTGGACTTCAGCAAGCAGAGTCAGAAGCTGAATTCCACCCTTTGTAAGAGAAGGGGAGAGATCGAAGAGGGTTGTTTTCCCATCCAGGATCCAGAAAGATTTCAAAATAAGCTCTGCCGTTTGGGAAAGATCAGATCTTGTGCAAGCAACGTGGACGGGTGAGTCAGTCCACGTGGCCAATCTTTAGCCGAGAGGCTATTAGGAAATCCCAGAACTCCAGACTGGCTAGGGGAGGGTGGGGTGGGGTTCAGGGGTGGGTTCCAACTTACCTCGCTGCCGGTTCGCTCCCTCCCGCGCCGCGCGGGCGCGCTTTGCGCGCACGCGCATGCGCAGTAACAAAAAATCCGGGGAAAAAAACAAAGCCAAAAAAAAAAAAGATGGTGACTGCATGCACAGTGCTGGAAGTCGGATTCTGCGCATGCTCAGAAGGAAAAAAATTTTAATAAAAAATCAAAAAAAAATTTTTAAAAAAAAGATGGCGGCCCCCACGGACCGGCACCGACCGATCCGGTTCGGTGACGTCATTGTGACATCACCAGCGGGCCGCTACCGGTTCAGGAGAACCGGTCCGAACCAGGAAGAACCCACCCCTGGTGGGGTGGGGTGGGGGAGGGTGAGTGGAGATGGGCAGGACATTCTGAATGAAGTCGATAGGAAACCACCTTTACTTGTCTATCTGTTTGTTGGTTATTTCTACAGCTGCCCAACCAACATGCAAGTCAGGGTCGAGTGTGCCATTCAACAGAGCAAACAACAATAATCGTAAAATGTATTGCACCAGAGGCCGTTTCAAACAACCCTTATCAGTCAAAAACAGCCGAGGCAGTTGTAAAACTCCTGACCCAGAGCCTGGAAAGGGGGGGGGGAGAAAAACAGGTTTTCAAGGACTCCTGAAAGCAGAATGGGACAACTCACCAAGGCCAACTCACTGTGGGACAACTCGCTGCTGGACAATTGAATTCAATTGAATTATTTAAAATAAATAAATAAATAAAAAATATTCACGTCATTCACATTCCATTCTTGTCCTTTCCTTTTGCCTCTTTTCTTTAATGATTCTATCCCACCGTTTCTTTGATATCAGTGTAACTCTTGTGCCCGCAGAGTTGGCTGCGATGAACTGTCATAGGCCCTCCTGAAAGATACCGTGTTTCCCCGAAAATAAGACCCTGTCTTATATTTTTTTTGAACCCCGAAATAAGCGCTTGGCCTTATTTTCGGGGAGGTCTTATTATTTTGGGGCGCGTGGAGCAAGACGGGGCTCCTCTTGCCGTCTTACCTGATTTCCAGCTCTGTCTCCCTAACCTTAACCAGAGGAAATGGTATTTTCGGGGAGGGCTTATTTTTGGGGGAGGGCTTATTTTCGGAGGAGGGTTTATTTTCAGGGGAGGTCTTATTTTTGGGGGAGGTCTTATTTTTGGGGAAACACAGTAGGCAGAGTTGGGGGCCATCTGAACCTCAGAAGGGGAGGCAGTTCCATAGGACAGACATAACGGACGAGCACCATACTTCTGCCAAGAAAATTACATGGACGTGCCTTTGAAGTCCTCAGATTGAAGCGTACAGGTAGTCCTTTACTTGCGACCACAATTTGGGACCAGAATTTCCATTGTTATGCAAAGCGGGTGTTAATGAGTCAATTTTATAAACATTTTTGCCCTGATTGTATATATATAGCCAGCATAGCCAGCACAACTCTCTGGTGCCTTAAGACAATAAGTCAGGGGTCCCCAAACTTGGTAACTTTGAAGACTTGTGGACTTCAACTCCCAGAATTCTCCAGCCAGCATAGCCAGCATAGTTGGCTGAAGAATTCTGGGAGTTGAAGTCCACAAGTCTTAAAGTTGCCAAGTTTGAAGACCTCTGCAATAAGTCAATCCCCTCTTCTCTGTGACAGTCCCTTAGGTACTGGAGGACAATTATCATACCCTCTTAATCCTTCTCTTCAATAGGATAGATATAACTAGCTGCCTCAACTGTTCAACGTACAATTTAGTTCCAGTCCCCTAATTATCTTTTTTGCTCTTCTTTGTGTACTTTCCAGGATCTCAACATCGTTTTTTGTTTTTTGTTTTTTGTATCGGGGTGACTAGAACTGGATGCAGCATTTCAATTGTGGATCCAGGCTGACATCACCCCATGCCCTGTGTCTTTCAAAACCTGCTGCCCAAATTTGCCCTGCGTCTTTCAAAACATGCTTCCACAATTCCAAAGAGCATCATTTTTTTAAGGTGGCATCACCCCGTACATCTTCCTGGCTCGAGTCTTTCCAGCTTTCTAGTCCTCCTCACCCCATGGCGCTCTGTCCAACAGCTGATTGTGGTGTTGTTGGCAGTCAGCTGCGGTAATTGACCTTAAGCTTGGTGGGAGGGGAGTCATGCAGAAGGTTAGAGAACCAGGGACCTGGTCTACTGTTATTTATAGAGCTGATTAAGCTCCATTCATCTCCACTGAAAGGTTGCAGAAAATGGAAGGGTTCCCACCACACATCTGTGTGCGATCACAGGCAACAGCTGTTTATGGACGCCCTTTCCTTCTTTTGTAGTCAGCTTTCAGCCTAGCTAAACAAACCAAGATGGTGTTTAGCTGCAGCTTACCAGGCAAAGAACCAGGCCTTTTGTGATGGGGAGTGGATGCCAGGTAAACTCTCTTCTGGGTGGGGATGGAGTCCAGAGAGGTGGCCAGAGGCATTTTTTGCTGTGTTTTCTGATTTATTGGCCATGTGCAGATGGTTTTGGAACTTGCCTGCCTGGCGTTACTCAAAGCTTGTCAGGAACAAACAAGCAAACTATCAATCAGAAAGAGGAAGGATGGCCAGGCATCCTGGAAAGTTTGGGGGCTCTGGGAGAAAATCTGGGGGGGTGGGGAAACTCCTTGAGTTGGAGACTCTCTTATCCTGGCAAAAGCACATCTGTCTTTCCTTCTACCTCATCGGCCAACAGACGGCTTTGTGTTTTCCACTGTAATCCAGTTTGAGTGGAATGCCGTTGTGTTTATGTCAAACTTTTCCCCCAGCTAGGAGTCATCTGGCTGGGGTCTATCAGCTTTCCACACACCACCAGAGGAGAGCAAAAAATAATAATAATAATAATACCGGTATGTGTGGACGTACAAGAGAGAAACTAACTTTGCTTATTCTTTTTAAAAATTCCCTCTTCTGCTTTGGGCAAACATTCTTTCTTTAATTCTTGTAAAGCCCTCCGTGATTCCGGGATTAAAGTGATATTTAAGAGCAAGGTCTTTTAATGGCTATGCTTGTTTAAAAAGCTGGGGGAATTTGACAAGCCATCCTCCACACACACACACACACCTATTTTAAAGCTTTTTGTAGGCATGAACCGCACAGGTTCTTCTTACCTGATGGCTGAAGCACAGTAAAATATGGAAAGCAATAACAAGAAAGGCTATAGCACACTAATAAGTTAAATCAGATATCCCAAATCTGGTGCTTTCTATACAGTGAGCTTCTAACTCCTATCATTCTGAGAATTGTGGGCCCTAAATTACAACTAACGCAACTACTACAACTGGGCTGCAGAAATCCATACAACAGTTATGCAGGTACCAAAGAGATACAGGATACTCTCTCAGCTGTCATCTTGTCCTCTGGGGGTTTGCAACACAGATATATCACAGAATAACAGAGTTGGAAGGGACCTTGGAGGTCTTCTAGTCCAACTCCCTGCTCAAGTAGGAGGGCCTATACCCGTGATGGCGAACCTATGGCACGCGTGCCACAGGTGGCATGCGGAGCCATATCTGCCGGCACGGGAGCCATTGCCGTAGATCAGCTCCAGCGCGCATGCGCGCGCTGGCCAGCTGATTTTCGGCTGGCCATGTCCCCCTCCCCTCCCAGGAGTCTCCAGCGGCCCGTTTTGAGGTAAGTAAAGGGCTCGCGGGGAGGCTCTGGGAGGGTGTTTCTGGCCTCCGGAGAGCCTCGGGGGGGTGGGGGAGGCCGTTTTCGCCCTCCCCAGGCTCCTAGAAAGCCTCTGGAGCCTGGGGAGGACGAAAAACAAGCCCATCGTGCTATCGCATGCCAAAAGCGGGGGGAGCACGGGGGTGGGGTGCATTGAATTATGGATGTGGGCACGCGCGTGTGCGACCCCCCTGTGCTCCCCCCGCTTTTGGCACATGACGGCAAAAAGGTTAGCCATCACTGGCCTATACCATTCTGGACAAATGGCTGTCCGGTCTCTCTTTGAAAACCTCCAGTGAGCATATAGGCAACCCATTCCACTGGTTAATTGTTCTCCCTGTCAGGAAATGTCTTATTTCTAGGTTTGTTCTCTCCTTGATTAGTTTCCATCCATCGCTTCTTGCCCTGCCTATCCTGGGACCAAGCAGAAGGAAGTTGGCTTAGAAAACAAACAGTTATTCCCAACAACCAAAAGCAAAGTTCAAATTCAGTCTTTCTTCCCCACTTACCCCGCTGTTGAGAACAACAGGAATTTTGATAGCTACCAGCTACATGCACTCCAAACAGACTCCAATTACATTATTTTAAACTCTTTTGGAAGAATCCTGCTGTTCCTTTTATGCGCTCTTGATGAAATTGCTCTCAATCCAGCAGTCCAACATCATAAAGAACAACACATGACTATTCATGTTCCTGGCTATTTGAAATACGTCCTCCTCACTCTACTCTTCCCTACCTTCGGTCATCAGCCCAGAGGCCATCCAGAAAAACAGATGAGAATGAAGGTGAACAGCAGCAGTACTGCATCGAGAGAGAGCCTTTATCTGGATGCCTAATCGCTTAATTATTAATTGTTTTTCAGACCCGCAGTGTCCCGCGGTGCTACTTCAGTCAAACTGAGGAGGTAACATACTCCCAAGGAAGAAAACCTCAACCGTCTTGAAGCCTATTTCCCTTCCCACTGACATTTCTGCAAAGGTCATTCAATCTCGTCCACGCTAACTAACGTTGCCTCCCCCAAATAACTAAATAAAGACTTGGAAGGGAGGATTTCAGAGGATTTAGAAAAATACATTTCAAGAAAGGTCACCGATATTGGACTTACGTGAAGGGAGTGAGGATTTGGGATTGAGCAGGAGAGGGGGAGAAACAAAAAAAACAAAGAGAAGACCACGTCAAGGTTGTCCCTTTTGCAAAATGACTCTGTTCCCAGGAAGCGGAAACAGCGTTCAACCCGTCACTGATCATCAGCGGAATGGTTATCAAGGGTTTATCACATTTCAAACGCTTATCTAAACCAAACAATCCGTAGAATGGTGGCTGATAAAGGCCAGCCTGACAAGGTAATTTCAGCAATTAGAAACCCTACTATGTCACACTGGGCTGATATGAGCGGCCCTACCACTTTAGAATGTGAAAATCTCTTTTCTCCACCCTTCTCCAGAGCTGTTTTGCTACCATTCTCCTTCTCAACATTCATGGCCGGTGTGAAGTTTCTGAAAGATGCCCTAATTAATTCATGATAATTACTTGAACAAGCTTTCAAGTTGCCAGCCAGTCAACCTGCTGCCCCTTTGAGCTCTCTCTGTAATTTTTTTTTAGTAGAGACAATTTTATCTCCAAGACTTTTCTTCAGAACCTCCGTGTTTTTCCTCACTGAATATCTAAAGGGTTGGTTCCACCTTCTCCTGGCTCCTGAGATCTCATTAGAAAGAAGAACACCTGGTCAAATCAAGTGCCTCCCCCCCCCAAAGAAGAAAAGATCAACAGAGGGCAGGCAACCCTTGAAGGCAGCAAGATGACCCTTCAAAGGCTTCTTTAGCTAAAAGCAGACTTAGGCGCTAGGGAGAATCCCATTGAATCTGTCATCTCTAGTTATTCAAAGATCAAGGAGGTGGTGTTGGACATGACCTTACTTTGTCCTAGAGAGCTACTGCTTGTCAAGGGAAAGAATACTGGCTGTATAGGTTGGTCTTGTCAGGGACAAGCAACCAGAGCCACTAGTGAACAGCAGAAATAACTTTATTGTCTGCCACCTATATTACAAGAATCTACCTAGACTGCTTGCCTTCCCCTGGGAATGACCAGATAAGACTTCAGGGATCTTGAGGAAGGTTAAGCTTATGCTGTTTATGGCTGTGCAAGGACTCCAAGCTAGGCCCTTGTTTGACTCCTCCTTCCAGCCTAGCTGGAGGTTTTCCAACAGACATAAAGTCATTCTAATGCTCCCAGTAAAACAGGGAAAAAGTCGTTCCTTCTAAAATGGCATATATCTTCCCCCAAAAGGGCACCTTTGAGATTTGGTAAAATAGCCTCAGTACTGACCTTCCCAACAGGTAGACTTCCAAAAGTCTTGGGATCAAAATGTTTCAGTTTTCCTACCTACTCTCCCTATTGGTTGGGAGCTGGAAGATAATGTTGACCTCAATAACCCATCTAGAAGGGTTTGGGAAGGCTTCGTGTTATCAAAGAAGTTATAAACAAGCATCGGGTGAGCCAAATGGACCCTCCTGCTATAATTTAATCTGTTGCTTTTATAAAAAGAACTTGGCTATGCAGTAAGTAAGGCATAGGAGCATGCCTTAGAATTATACTTTTAGGTCCAAATTGCCATGACTTCTAAACAGCACTACTATTTCTAGACTTATGAACGTCCCAGAGAACACACAACTAGACCTGTTTATTATTGGTCATCTATCTTCAACTAAACCTTCATTTTTTTGCAAAATCTTTAGGAGAAGCCTAGCAATTGGGAGCACTGCAGTGGCTGCCAACTCTTTAAAGTTTTTAATACGGAGGGTTTATTTTCCCTTGGCTTGTGTTTGCACAAGCTATGCCCAGCTTCAGAATTATGCAGGGCTTAATTTGGCTAATTTGTTTATCTTGCTAAACAGAATGTTTTCTGCAGCCTTGAGTGGAATGAACTTCCAATCTTGCCGTGTCTAGACGTGCTGGGCACCAAAATGGAGATGACCAGAGACTAGATGCTTTGGATGAATTTAATCTGCTTAGTTTTTCCAAAGCTTGCTTGCTAACTGTCGGCAGGACTGAAACTGGCTTGAATTTTAGAAGCAAAGGAGTCCTAGAGTTTTGCATACCATCGCTAAACGGAATAGAGTGGTGGTGGTGGTGGGGGGGGGAAATACCAAACAGGCCCCAGCAATGGAAAAGCAATCACTCTATATAGCTGATAGAGTGTCATGGGATTTTTCAACAACTTTTTTTTTCCAATCAAAATTTAATGAATCAAGAAACAAATCCAGATGTGGAAGGCTGTTTCCCTTAATAAATCATGATGCATGCATTTGGCATGCAAAACGCAAACTAATCTGTTTAAATTACAAGAGTTAATGTCCTTATAAAAATATAATAGGCTGGCTTCATGGTTTTAATCACAAGTATACATCTTGAATTTCAGAACAGATTACCTAGCTCAAGTCTCAGAGTTTACAGTTGAACACTCGTCAAAGTAAGTTCCGTAAACATCTACTGAGCAAATCTTTTTCCTCCCCTTATGAACTAAATTATATTATGTATATCTGCACCAATTTAGAATCATACCTCCCTATGTGAATCACAACACATCATGGAACAGAATTGAATTATCTATCTATCTATCTATCTATCTATCTATCTATCTATCTATCTATCTATCTATCTATCTATCTACATTGGTATTTTGCTTTCTAGTCTACATTCATTAAAATAGACTCTGTGTTCCAATATTACATCTAAAAATTCCACAATTCACTCAAACTATAAAAGTGTGCTTGTCCAATGACTACAGGGCTAAAAACCCGCAATGTCATCCAATTGTGCTGCGAAGTGAACAGACACCCAAGCTGATCTTAGGGTGGAAGGAAGCATAGAATGAAGAGAGAGAAGGGGGGGAGGGAGATGGAGGGAGAGAGGGAGAGAGAGAGAGGGAGAGGAGGGGGGGGGAATGGAATGGAATGGAATTCAGCAAGGTTGCTCTTCCCCAACACCAAGAGCGAGAGAAGGAGAGAGAGAGAGAGAGAGAGAGAGAGAGAGAGAGAGAGAGAGAGAGAGACGCCTTAAGGACTTGATTCATTACAAAGAATACAACTTTCACTGTTTATTTCTAGGTAACTTGGAATCCTGAAAAAGGCAGAACCCTTTCAGGAGAAAAGACAGAAGTCTCCAGCACCTCTTCAAATCATTTTTTGACACATGTACAACCACCCGAGTCATACTTTTTACAACTAACAGGAAAACCCACAGCCTGACAATCCTTTGAAAACAACCTCCTATTTGGCACTTCTTGTTCAGTGCACCCAATCTACTAGCCATAAATCGTCATTCCAAATGTTTATAGTGGGCCATAAACCACTTTTTATCGCTAGGTGTTTGCATCCTGAGACCCAACTAACGTGCAAGGCCAACTATCACATAGAAAGCTTAGCCAAGGGGAAAAAAAATACAGTTACACACCTTGCTACCAGCCTGCCTCTTACCATTTCGTGTCTACAGCTTGTGGTATGCAATGACAGGGGATCCTAGCTTACTACGTAGTAGTTTATCGTAAACTTTGAAGATGCAGCGGATAATCTTTTTGGGGGGGGGGTGGGGGGGGTGGAAGGGTGACTGATGCTGGATCTCCAAGTGGTAAACTGATAGGAGATGGGAGAGAAGCTGAAGTTGGCCACCTCTTTCCTTTCTTCTCTGCACCAATGTAATGGATTATAATTGCTGTGCTGGAGAGCTGAACTGAATCTTGCAGAGAGCTTCTGAAAGCAGGCTGAAGGCTGCAGCTTGTCCAGATCTGCTCGAAAGCTTGGGAACGACCACAATTTAGTGGTTAAGCATCTCCTACGTGTGAAGAAGGTCAGATCAGATTAACAGAGTTGGAAGGGACCTTGTAGATCATCCAGTCCAACCCCCCACCCAAGCAGGAGACCCTACACCATTTCTGACAAAATGGCAATCCAGTCTCTTCTTGAAAGCCTCCAGTGATGAAGCTCCCACAACTTCCGAAGGCAACTTCTGTTCCATTGGTTGATTGTTCTCACTGTCAGAAAATGTCTCCTTATTTCCAGGTTGAATCTCTCCTTGTTCAATTTCCATCGGTTATTGATTATTGAGGGATTCAGTTTCCATCCATTACTGATCCCACGTTCCATCTCTTGTGTCTACTGAGGGGTACACCAACCTCAAACTGCAAGTTGGTGTAGAAAAAGCTCGAAGAAGCTAGTCAACAGGACATTTTTACTGACCCATCCTAAGATTGGAAAGAGGTAAGGAACTGGAAGGGCTGGTTGCTGATGGAACTTATAAATCATCACTCTGGCTTCCTTAGCTCTTGCACAGGAGATACACCGTGCATATTTTCTTTAAGAGACGGGGAACCGTAGTCCCACCAGATCATGCTGAATTACAAATCTGCTTGAAAACCTAAGAATAGTAGAGATCGTTGCAGATTGCTAGCCCGACTACATCCAGAAGGTCACAAGATCCTCAGGACACGGAATCCCTACTCTCAGGGTCTATCAAAATCTGATCTACTACAGAAAGCAGAACCAGAAAGAGAAGATGCAGGGAACACAATATGACACTGGGAGCTGCCAAATTAAACATTTACACTGTTTTATGAAAGACTGTGGAAGGGCCAATCAAACAAGCGAGCTAAGCTTCAACCCAACCAGAAATAAAACTTTGGAGGCCTCTTCAGCCTGATAGGAAATGGATCCTTGGGATCTGATTGATGTTGCCAAGTTGGTGTTGACTCCCAGTGACCACACGGGTGGAGTTTCTGCACGGTGATCTATCTCTCACCTGGTCCTTCCAACAGTGTACCCATCACCATCCACCTTGCTGCTACCGGCAGTTATCCTTTTCTTCTCTTTCCTTCCACCTATCCTAGCATTAGAGCCTTCTCCAGAGAGCTGAGTCTTTCCATTGACTGAGGATGCTGGCTGAGGAATTCCGGGAGTTGAAGTCCACACATCTTCAAGTCGCCATGTCTTGAGTACCATTGGTTGACTGAGTGATTATGTGCCTTCAGGCCAGTGTGGACTCCTAGCAACCACGTAGACAGATGTTCTCCATGATGATGTGTCCTTCACCTTCAGCTCTTCCAACAATATACCCATCATCTGAATTCATCCATCCTCTTCTTCTGTATCCTTCCACCTTTCCCAACTTTACAGTCTTCTCCAGAGAGTTATACTTTCACATAATACATCTGAAATAGGATAATTTGAGCCTGGTCTGTTGTGTATTGTGGGTTGACTGATTTAGTGATCCATTTGTTTGTTTTCTTGGCTGCCAGTGGTCTTCTCTGGAGTCTTCCATGACACCCAAGTTCAAAAGGAGGGTGGATTTGATTTAAATCAAGTCGATTTAAATCATAATTTTTAAAGAGCAACTGTCATCTCTGTCCCACAGCAGCTCCTCCTCTGACCCACTGTTGACTCACCGACAGTCCCAGTCACTTTATTGGGACGGCTGGTGATGCGGCAGTGACACAACAAGTGAGGGATATGACGGGCAGCAGGTGAGTGGATGCCCGCTAACATCCATTTCAGATGGATCTGAAATGACAGGTGCTCTTTAAATGTAAGGACTCATCCTTGCTGGTAGTTAGAATCTTTAATATTATTATTTGCAAACAAAATGAAGGTTTCCTATTTAGAGTGCATGTTATCTCAGCTTGCAGAGCTTGGATTCATTGAATGAGTTTACCAAAAATGTAAATATTGCCAGAATATACAGCCTCGTTCTACATAACTAAGATCCATTTCATGCAGAATAAACTAAATTATTAATGTATCTTAAATAGAAAACTATCCTTAGATAGATTTTTACTCCAAAAGCATTTTATTAAAATAAATTTGATTTTTGAAAAATCCGATTTAAATTTTTAAAAAATCCAATTTTTTTTATTTTATTTTTTTTAAAAAACAATCGATGTTTATCCACCCAAGTTCAAAAGCATCAATATTCTCCCTACCTACTTCTTCAAAGTCCAGCCTTCACTTCCATAAAGTGTCCTGGGGAATATCATTGCTTGCACGGCCCGAGGTCTACCGACACAATAAATGTGAAAGAAATCCCGTCTGCCTGGGGCAAAACTTTCTTAGCATCCGTTTACACTAGTCTAGGTCTCGCTTCCACTAAAAATTCTGAGGAACAGAGAGCAGATGGGATTTAGTGTCTTTTTTTTCTTGCTGCCGCTCATTTGGTGTTGTTTTTTTTTTGTTTTTTTTGTTTAAAGCCAGATATTTACAGGAAGACCTTGTCAATTTTTTTTTTTAAATAAACAATGCACAGAGCTTAATGATGTTTGCTGGTGTTATCAGCACTGAGTTAAATTTAGCTTGGATAAAAAGAAATGGTAGCTCTCCGAAGCCATAAAAACAAGCGCCCTATGGAAGTAGAGCAATTAAAATATGAGTTTTAATGAAACAAAAGTGTGCTAAAACGCAGTGCGCACGTGTGAAGAGGCTGGGGATAAAAAAAAAAAAAGACGTAGAACAAAATGAAAAGGTCCCTCAGGATCGGGATATCAGCTTTCTTCTGGTTTAAATAGCTCTTGGCTTAAAAAGCTAATTACAGGTCGTCCTTGACTTACAACAGAGTTGTAAGTCACAAAGTTCATTTAGTGACCGTTCAAAGTTACAACGGCACTGAAAAAAGTGACTTAGGACCGTTTTTCACACTTACAGCATTCCTGTGGCCACGTGATCAAAATTCTGACGCTTGGTAACTGACTCGTAATTTATGACGATTGCAGTGTCCTTGGGATCATGTGATCCCCTTTTGCAACCTTCCGACAAGCAAAGTCAATGGGGGAGCCAGGTTCACTTAACAACCGAGTCACTAATTTAACAACTGCAGTGATTCGCTTAACAGCTGTGGCAAGACAGAGATCGTAAAATGGTGGCAAAATTCACTTAACAAATGTCTCACTTAGCAACGTATTTTTGGGGGCTCAATTGTGGTCGTAAATCAAGGACTACTTGTATAGCGGTCTCAAATTTTGGAAACAATGCTGGCCCAGACTCATTCTTGAATGAGAAGCCACTTGAAAAATGCCGAGGCTGCAAATTAAACCGAGGAATCAAAACAGAATATCTTGAAGAAGGACAATATTCAACTATTCCTGTAAGATGCAGAAGAAAGAAAGAAAGAAAGAAAGAAAGAAAGAAAGAAAGAAAGAAAGAAAGAAAGGAAGGAAGGAAGGAAGGAAGGAAGGAAGGAAGGAAGGAAGGAAGGAAGGTATGACTGGGTTGAAGATCATCTTTGCTGGTTTTGAGCCTCGCCTTTAAAGACACCCTGATGGGCTCATTCAAGAGCTGAAATTTTTGGATGAAGCTTCCCTGAGGTGCCAGATGTTGTTTCCAAGGAGACGTTCTGGATATTTTGGATGCATCTCCGTTTTTATCATGCTGTTGCCCTGCCAGTTTCTCCCATTGGACCAAAGTGGTGTGTGTGTGTGTGTGTGTGTGTCATGAGTCCCTGCACGCCCGCAAGAGATCTAAGTCCAGCTCACCTTGAATGCCTTTCTTATCTCCCGCTCATTTCCCTTGACTGTCAGTTGGCCAGATTCTTGTAGAGAGCTTAAGTCTGGCAATGAATATTTATACAGGTAGTCCTCGACTTACGATCACAATTCAGCCCAAAATTTCTGAGGCTAAGTAAGACATTTGTTAAGTGAATTTTGCCCCATTTTATAACCTTTCTTGCCACCGTTAAGTGAATCACTGCCATTGTTAAGTTAGTAACACGGTGGTTAAATGACTCTGGCTTCTTCATTGACTTCGCTTGTCAGGAGGTCACGTGACATGACCCCAGGACACTGCAATCATCATAAATACGAGTCAGTTACCAAGCATCAGAATTTTGATCACATGGCCACAAGAATGCTGTAAGTGTGGAAAACGGTCATAAGTCACATTTTTCAGTGTTGTTGTAACTTTGAATAATCACTAAATGAACCGTTGTAAGCCGAGAACTACTGCACTCATTTGAACTGCCTGAATCTCTGACTTCCCTGGCGCGTGACAATTCCCTGATGGAAAACGTTCAATTCCATTTATCCTAGAGCTGAAGAGGAATCGAAAGGGGGGGGGGGAGGAGAGAGAGAGAAAGAGAGAGAGAGAGAGAGAGAGAGAGAGAGAGAGAGAGAGAGAGAGAGAGAGAGACATGCATAGTTACAATCCATTCAATGAAGTCATCCTGAGAGAGAGAGACCGCCGAGTGAGTATGTCCTATTTATAAGGCTTTACATTTCTAGGGCTTGCCACAACTAATTACTGCACCAGCAATGACCCATATTTCCTCTAATCTTTGCAATAAACTACATTTTTATCAGCAAGGATGCCATTCCCGAAGGAGCAAAGGATCTGGAAAGGCAACACACTCCCTCCCTCCCCCCTTTTCCTTTGCAGGGGGGTTTGAGAGAGCTGTATTACAGCAGAGAAATATTTCCTCGGGGACATAGACTGTTAACTAGTTCATTTCAATTCCGCAGCCCAATTCAGCCAGGCGGTGCTACTGGTTTATGGTGCTCTTAATGGGATGCTGAAATACAGTTGAGGCCAACCTCCTTAACTCTTGGGTGGGAAGAATGGCACCACTTGCCATTTTTACAAATATGGAAACGTAGTCTCCCCCCCCAACCCAAATGCAACCTGGAGCAATTGAAATATTTTATTGGTTAGATTTTTAGCCCACTTTGTACGTAACTCAAGGCGGAGAACATAACCAATACTCGTCTACCGAGACTTTCCCACTAGTCAGTTGGAAATGAAGAAGCGTTTCGGATGAGAAGCGAAATGTTTTTCAAAGAAAAAAAACGAAACGAAACGAAACGAAACAAGAAAGGCCTGTTGTTGCCTTTTTGGAAAAGAACCTTTGGGACTTGCCTAACACTCCTGTCTCCTCTTGCGGGAAAATTCAAGCATCTCAAAACAGGAACAATTGCAGATTGTCCTCTTTCGTCCTGGGGTATAACTTGTACTTTTTTAGGGAAACTGTTACGTTTATAGACAAGGCAAGTAAGAATCTGTTATACTGAACAGATTGGGGTATCGTGTAAAAATGATGTATTTAATGGAACATCAATGGTTTGTAATTAGCACATATGTATTTTATTACTGTATTTTCTTTTACCTATTTTATCCTAGAAATAGACTTTGTATCTTAGCTTTGTAAGACTAATCTATCAATAATCTATATCTGTCTGTCTATCTATCTATTGATATGGCTGTAAAACTAATGTATCAATAATCGATATAGTTGTAAGACTAATCCATCAATAATAGATAGATAGATAGATAGATAGAACAGATAGAATGATAGAATGTCAGAACGATAGATAGATAGATAGATAGATAGATAGATAGATAGATAGATAGATGATAGAGTTGATAGATAGATGATGGATGGATGGATAGATGGGTAGATGGGCAGAGAGATGGGTAGATGGATAGATAGACAGACAGGCAGACAGGCAGACGAATCTATCTATCTATCTATCTATCTATCTATCTATCTATCTATCATCTAAACAGGATCAATGCTCAGCTACATGAAGTGGAAGTTATATTTTTAGTGCTACTATTGTAATTTTTAAAAAAGTAGACAGATTATCTCCACCCATAAAAGGAACGTGTGTGTTTGTGTGTGTGTGTGTGTGTGTGTGTGTGTGTGTGTTTAAAAAGCTCAGAGTATCAACTATACAAATATATCATGCTTGCTGATATAAAGAGACTTACAGGTTGTTTAATTTGAATGTTTCAGAAAGTTGATGGGGGAGGGAGGGAGGAAGGGAGGGAGGGGGGAAGGAAAGAAAGAAAGAAGAAGAGTAGGGAGAAGAAGGAAGGAGAAAGGAGGGAGGGAGGAAAAGAAGGAAGGAAGGAGGGAGGGAGGGAAGGAAGGAAGGAAGGAAGGAAGAAGAGTAGGGAGAAAAAGG
>QLTV01020722.1:369230-384988 GCA_003457575.1 Thermophis baileyi
AGGGAGGGAGGGAGAGAAGAGAGAGAAAAGAGGGAGGGAGGGAGAGAAGAGAGGGAGGAAGAGGGGGGAGAAGAGGGAAAGAAGAGGGAGAGAGGGAGAGAGGGGGAGAAGAGGAAGAGAGGGAGGGAGAGAGAGGGGGGAGAAGAGGGAGAGAGGAGAGAGAGGAGAGAGGGGGAGAAGAGGGAGAGAGAGGGAGAGAAGAGGGAGAGAGAGAGGGAGGGAGAGGGAGAGAGAGACAGAGACAGAAAGACCATGCCATTGCTCAATGTATATTATAGGAAGTTAATTCTTCAGTAAAAATTTGTATTAATCTATCCTTCTGCGTGCTTCTTTAAACAATACCAAGCTGTCTAACTAAAAGGCCTGAGTTGCGCAGCACTTTATTAATCTATTACATTATGCAGTTGGGAGAGAGCTGCTGCGTTCCATTTATTTATTGGGTGTTTATTGGGCATTTTTTCCCCCCTCTCCTCCGGAATGCATCACAGATGGACAGAAAAATCAAACAACTCGCAAGCAAAGCTATTTTACGACGCCAGCAGCTTCCTAGATCGTAAGACGAAACTCGCACACCTTGGCAGCAGGATCACAATTTTTTTAACTATTCGAAACAAAATGAAACAAAAACCTACTGAAATGCTTCTGTTCTCTCGAGTGCCTGCGAGAGGGATGGAGATATCCTGGCGGACGATCTCCGCTGAAGTATGAGCCAGCTGCCAAAAAAGCCAACACAATCCCAGGCTGCATCAACAGAGGGATATAATCAAGATCAGGGGAAGTGATAGTATCGCTCTATATCAGTGATGGGGAACCTATGGCACACGTGCTGGAAGTGGCACGCAGAGCCATCTCTCCGGGCACGCACGCCGTTGCCCGTTGCTCTTCCGGGGTTCCAGCTGGTCTTCGCGCGTGTGGGAGCACCAGAAACCGGAAGAGCAGCTCCCTGGCACCCATGTGCACCAGAAACCGGAAGACCAGGTGACCGGCGTGCATGCACACGCCAGAAAGCGGGAACTCAGCTTCCATGCGCGCCGGGGAACTGCTCTTCCGGTTTCTGGTGCTCCCGTGCATGCGCGCCAGGGAGCTGCTCTTCCGGTTTCCAGTGCTCCCCGCGTACATGCGCGCACTCCCGTTTGCAAAAAAGGTTCACCAACACTGCTCTATATGACACTGGTGAGTCCACATTTGGACTAACTACTGAGTTGTTCTGGTCACCACAATTCAAAAAAGGTCCTAGAAAGAGGGCAGAGAAGAGCAATAACAATGGCAAGGGGATTAGAAGCTGAATCCAATGAACAACGGCTAAAGGAACGAAGTACAGGTAGTCCTCAACTTACAACAGTTCGTTTAGTGACCATTCAAAGTTATAATGGAACTGAAAAAAGTGACTTATGGCCATTTCTCACACACGACCTTTGCAGCATTCCCCATGCTCATGTGATCAGATGCTTGGCCATTGGTTCATACTTATGATGGTTGCAGTGTCCCAGGGTCACGTGATCCCCTTTTGCGACCTTCTGACAAGCAAAGTCAGTGGGGAAGCCAGATTCACTTCACAACCGGCTTACTAACTTATCAACTGCAGTGATTCCCTTAATAACCGTGGCAAGAAAGGTCGTAAAATGGGACAAAACTCACTTAACCAATGTCTCACTTAGCAACAGAAGTTTTGGGCTCAATTGTGATAGTTAAGTTGAGGACTACCAGTATTTAACCCAGAATTCCCTACAATGACTATCAAGACTTGAACGAGGACCACATCATGGGTCAAAGTCAAAAGCAGACGATCAATTGTTGGCCAGATGTTTAGATCAGGCAAAGCCCTTTTAAGGAGAGCGGATCATAACTAAGTTTTCAGACATTCTCTTTCCGTCAAAGATACTAAAGAAAAGAAAAAAGAAAAAAGAAAAAAGAAAAAAGAAAAAAGAAGAGAAGAGAAAAGAAAAGAAAAGAAAAGAAAAGAAAAGAAAAGAAAGTTCCCCCCGCTTCAGTAAGGCCAAAGAATTTGAAAGAATACAATAAACTTTGTAAATAAAAATGGTGACCTCTCACAAAGATTACTAGGTGCAAATAGAAATACATGTTATTTCCATAGCAAGGAAGATAAAGCAGGAATGGTTAATTTGATTACTTTATTTAAAGAGGAAAATATGTTCTTATTTGGATATCACTTCTGGAAGTTTTATAGAATTTTTTTATCTTGCACTGTGCTAGGAAGAGTTGGAAGTCAATGCCCCCTTTTCGTTCTTTTTCTCTTCCCCCTTGTATTTCACACCCCCTTTTTCACGTTTCCTTAATTTCCTATTTTCTTTTCTTTTTTTGTATTTTATACAATTTTTTAAAAAAAGAGCATCTGGCTCTCGGCTTATCCTTCTCACAAACGCCCCACATTTCATTAGCCCACTTCCATGTTATTGACTTATATAGGCAGTCCTCGACTTACAGCCGTTCGTTTAGTGACTGCTTGAAGTTACAGCGGCACTGAAAAAAGTGACTTACGACCGTTGCAGCATCCCTGCGGTCACGTGATCAAAATTCCAACGCTGGGAAACTGGCATGAATTCATGACGGTTGCAGAATCCTGGGGTCAGGTGATCCCCTTTTGTGACCGCCTGACCAGCAATGGAGAAGCCAGAGTCACTTAACAACCGGGTTGCTAGCTTAACGACTGCAGCGATTCGATTAACGACGGTGGCAAGAAAGGTTATCAAATGGAGCAAAACTCACCTAACAACTCGCTTCTCGCTTAGCAACAGAAATGCTGGGCTCAATGGTGGTCGTACGTTGAGGACTACCTGATCGGTAAACCTAGCCACTTTTACGAGAGCCGAAAGGGAAATTCTCCTTCGTTTTCTCGGCAGGCTGAAAATTCTGCGAGGCAGGTGGGGCTGAGAGACCTCCATGGATTTTCCTGGAAGTCCACAGTGAAGGATAAACTTGAACCGGCTCTCCTCACCATCGAAGACAACCAGTTAAATATGAGCCAGCAGTGTGCGGCGGCAGCCAAAAAAGCCAATGCAATCCTAAATTGCATTAACAGAGGGATATAATCAAGATCAAGGGAGGTACTAATACCACTCTATAAAGCCTTAGTGAGACCACACCTAGAATACTGCATCCAGTTTTTGTCACCACACCATAAAAATGATGTTGAGACTCTAGAAAAAGTGCAGAGAAGACCAACCAGGATGATGAGGGGACTGGAGGCTAAAACATACGATGAACGGTTGCAGGAACTGGGCACGGCTAGTCTAGTGGAGAGAAGGACCAGGGGAGACACGATAGCAGTCTTCCAATATTTGAGGGGCTGCCACAGAGAGGAAGGGGTCAAGCTGTTTTCCAAGGCACCCGAAGGCCAGACAATGAATAATGGATGGAAACTGACCAAGGAGAGATTCAATCTAGAAATAAGGAGAAATTTTTTGACATTGAGAACAATCAACCAATGGAACAGAAGTTGCCTTCGGAAGTTGTGGGAGCTTCATCACTGGAGGCTTTCAAGAAGAGACTGGACTGCCATTTGTCAGAAATGGTGTAGGGTTTCTTGCTTGGGCTTGGACTAGATAACCTACAAGGTCCTTTCCAACTCTGTTAATCTGAAGTCCTTCACTGCAACCCTACTCCGGCCCCCTTCCTAGGAGCCATGAAGGAAGTCTCTGTCCGTGCACACAAAAGGGGGAAGGCGTCTCTTTGCTCTCTTCCATGCTGACTGTAACCCTGGGCAGCTTGCCAATTTCCCCTCCCCAAGAGACGATTAGCTCTTGGGAAGCTCTTCTGGAGATGGAGGACCAAGCCACTTCCCCTCTGGTTACCCTACTTGAGCAAAATCGTCACCTCTCCAGGAGGGCTTGGCCTAGGGACACCCTCGCAAACGATTTGCCCCCCAGTTTTATCTCTCCAGATTGACAAGCCGAGAGGAGAAGCTTCTCTTCTTCTCCCTATCTCCATCTTGCCAGAGCTGGTTGCTAAGCAACTAAGTGGGCCTTACAGGGGGAACAGCTTCTCTTTCTCTCTCCCCCCCCCCCGCCTTCCTCACCCCCAACAGGCTGGCTGGAGTATTTCAAAGGTAAAGGGGGCTTCTAATATATTGCAACGCTTGATCACTTGATGCTCACCCAGGAGGAGCCTCCGCCAAGTCCGATGCAATGGCTTGTAAATAGCAAGCCGGAGGAAGAACTGGGTCTTCCCAAAACAATTAAATTTAGGGGGGGGGGAAACCCCAATCCTCTGCAAACAAAGGAGAGGGGAAGGCGAGAGGTTCCGAGTCAGGGTTCAATGTGTAGGGCAAGATAAAAGGAGGCCTTTGAAGAGGGGAGGTTGACAGAAATCCCCTTTGGATGTGGGGGGGGGAGAAAGAGAGAGAGAGAGAGAGAGAGAGAGAGAGAGAGAGAGAGAGAGAGAGAGAGAGAGAGAGAGAGGAATGGAGAGAGAGAGAGAGAGAGAGAGAGAGAGAGAGAGAGAGAGAGAGAGAGAGAGAGAGAGAGAGAGAGACACACACACACACACACACACACACCAGGGAGGAAGAAAAACCAGAAGCAACCGGTAGCCTGAGAGGCTCGTGTAAACACACAGGTCTGGCAAGTACAAATGCCACCTTCCTCTGTGAAGTTCAAAGAACGTGGCTGCTTTATCGGCAAACCCAAGACTGTGCTCTTCAAGGTCTCGCAACGCACACCACATACACACCGAGGGACTTCTGGTGGAAACAGCATGAGGCTGCATGCTAAATCCTTATTTTTTTTTTTTTAAAGAGGCATTCCCTTCTTCTTAAGAGAATCGTTTGACCGTCCCAAAGGTGCTTTTTTTTTTCCAAAAGGCGAGCGGACCTTGTTTTTCCTCAAAGACGGTTTGCTTCTCACCTCAAGAAGCTTCTCCTCCCGGCAGAACTGAAGAAGCTTCTTGGATCAGAAGCGAAACGTCTTGCAGGGGAAAACAAAGCCCGCCCGCCTTTTGAAAAACAAAGCAGCTTTGGAAAGAAAAACCGTGACTTGGAGGACTGAGAAACTCTGTAGACAGAATCCTTGACCGTTCAGCTTTGGAAAGGGGGCGACCTCTGTGAGTTCTTTTGGGCGAGGTCATTGTTTTACTAGAGGAACATCAGGCCTCGCCGAGGAATGGGATGGCGCGGTAAGGGAAGGGCATGCTTACAAGGCATCTGTTCTCACTGCTTGGATTTCATCGAGTGGTTTGGGACCCAAAAAACGGAGTCCCATCTTCAACAGGACATCTTTCCAAGTCATGGCGTTTAAGAGGAACGGAGAGAAGAGCAAAAAACAGAGAGAGGAGGGGAGGGAGGGAGGGAGAGAGAGGGAGAGAGAGGGAGAGAGGAGAGAGATTTTGCAAATTCTCAATCTTTGGGCCATGTAAAAGTTTTAATGATGGGTTGAAGGCTCCACTTTTAGAAGCAGAAGATAGTCTCAGAAGCAATGGTCGTTGGGGGTGTGGAGCTATGGGCATAAGAGGGCGGAGCTAGAGACATACAAAGACAGAGCTATGGATGTCAAGGTGAAGTTTGGGTCTTGCCTTTTTCTCCTCCTCTTCCTCCTCCTCTCTCTCTCTTTCTCTCTCCTTCTCTCTTCCACCATCCTGGTAGTCTGTCAAGGACAAGTTAGATCCTTTTTGCCAAAGCTTTGAACTGGATACTCAACAGTAAGAAGAGATGTTAGAAGACTTCCTAGCAGGGGTGAAATGTTCCCAGTTCGCTCGTACCTGTCAGTCGCCGTAGAGCCGGTCGCCAAGGTAGCGCGAGGCGCCGCCCACCCGCCCGGACTGCCGCCATTTGGGTTCTTTTACCCTCTGCGAATGCACAGAACGCTTTGCGCATGCGCAGAGGGTAAAATGAGCCGAGGTGGCGCAGTGGTTAGAGTGCAGTACTGCAGGCTACTTCAGCTGACTGCTAGCTGCAGTTCGGCGGTTCAAATCTTACCGGCTCAAGGTTGACCCAGCCTTCCATCCTTCCGAGGTGGGTAAAATGAGGACCCAGATTGTTGGGGGAAATATGCTGACTCTGTGAACCGCTTAGAGAGGGCTGTAAAGCACTGTAAAGCGGTATATAAGTCTAAGTGCTATTGCTAAGTGCTATTGCTAAAAGAACCCAAATGGCGGCTTCCGGGCGGGTGGGCGGCACCTCGCGCTACCTTGGCGACCGGCTCTATGGCGACCAACAGGTACGAGCGAACCGGGAGTATTTCACCCCTGCTTCCTAGCATGCAAACATCCAAAGAATAATCCGTCGCTTCCTCTGGGGGGGGGGGAGGCTTCCAACATATGTCCCGAGTTAACCCGGATTGTGGGATGGAGCGTCAAGGAATCCAGCCGACCACACGATAGGACGGAAGACAAGGCCGCCACTTGTCTCCTGATGGTGTTGGGCTTTAGGCCCCTCTCCAGGCCATCCTGGAGAAATTCAAGGACTTGGCCTCGTGTGGCTGCAGTAGGCACGACGTCTGCTCTATCGCACCACCCGCAGAATGTCCTCCAGGCGGCATCGCAGATGCGGGTAGTGGAGGGCCTCCTGGAGGCCTGGATGGTCCTTATGACCCTGGAGGAAAGATTTTCCTCCCTCAGAGCGACCCGCTCAAGCGCCAGGCGGTCAGTTTGAACCACTGAGGGTCCGGGTGGATCAGCGCCCCCTGGCTGAGGGAGACCCTGCTCTGAGGGAACCTCCAGGGTGGAGCCACCGAAAGGCTCAACAGATCTGCGAACCATGGCCTTCGCGGCCAATATGGGGCTACCATTCCTATTCCTGGATGCTATATCCACCACAATGGAGAATAATAGAAAAAAGAAGAAAGATTTGGAATAGCAAGGAAATTGAGACATTTGGAATTGAACAGGTCAACCAAACAGAAGGGTTGCCCACAATATGTTATGACACACAATCACTACAAACTAATAGAGGATGATGTTTAGCATGTATGGATGTAACCCCTGGGACTTTTGGTAACTGACCCAGTCTATTTGGGTTACTTTACAACGCAAGGCATCCGGTGTATTTGGAAGGTAAATTAATCCAGCCGCTAAGTCAACTATACCGTGTGAATATTAGCTAGTATCTTGAGGAGAAATGCAGTCCATTAGGAGAACGGAAAAGAGATACAGGGCTTTACTGGGGCGAAGGTAAAATTGTGTTATCATTTCCTTGGAAAATACACCAAGGCACATCTTTTTCATAGAAAAGATGCTGTGTTAGGTTTTTGCAATGGAAGAGCGTTCTATCACATTATTTCTGACTTGAAAATACAGGAGCAAAACACACGTTTACATCGTCAGCAAAAATGAGGTCTTGGTCAAAGGTGGCATAAATAGAGTTTGCCCCTTTTGTGAACTCTGTCCCTTACAGCCAGATACAGGTGTGTGTGTGTGTGTGTGTGTGTGTGTGTGTGTGTGTGTGTGTGTGCGTGTGCTTGTGTGTGCATGTGTCTACCCTAAAGCTATCCTGTCTGATTCCACACACCACTGTAGAAAACCCTAGGTTAGGAGCTACATGTAACTTCCTTACAAGAACTCCATCAGGAAAGGAAGAGCTTCGAGGCTTTTACTGCACCCTAGAGAAAATCCTCTTTTTAAAAATAATAATAATAATCCAGCCATGGAGTTCCCCCTTTGGCCAACAGCTGTAGCAACATTTTCAGAATTAAAGAAGATCGTTCGTGGATGCCAGATGCAACTGAGAACTGAGAAAGTTGCTGTTTTCTCCAAACAGAGGAGAGATTCCATCTGTTTCAAAACAAAACCAACTAACCAGCCCAAAACCACTTCCTTGTCAGGACACGAACTCTTGAGAAACTGCAAAACGTAGTTAAGATACCTGGCCTTGTCTCCCCTTCAATATCCTTCCTTCCTCCCTCCCTCCTCCTCCCTTCCATCTTTCTCCTTCCTTCCTTCCTTCCTTCCTTCCTTCCTTCCTCCCTTCCTTCCTTCCTTCCTCCCTTTCTCATTTTCCTTCTTTCCCTCCCTCCCCTTTCTCATTTTCCTTCTTTCCCTCCCTCCCCTTTCTCTTTCTTTCTTTCTCTTTCTTCTTTCTTTCTTTCTTTCTTTCTTTCTTTCTTTTTTTTTCTTTCTTTCTTTCTTTCTTTCTTTCTTTCTTCTTTCTTTCTTTCTTTCTTTCTCTCTTTCTTTCTCTCTCTTTCTCCCTCCCTCTCCTTCTTTCTATTTCTCTCCCCCTCCCACCCCTCCCCCCATCCATTTCTTTCTTCTTTATTTCTTTCTTTCTCTTTCTTCTCTTTCTTTCTTTCTTTCTTCTTTCTCTTTCTTTCTTTTTCCTTTTCCTTTTCCTTTTCCTTTATATAGCCTCTATTTATTTATATACCACATTTATTATTTTTTGTAAATAACTCAAGGCAGCAATCATTTTTAATGCATCTTTCTCCCTCCCTCCCTCCCTCCCTTTCCAGCACTCTACCTCAGGAACAGAGGTGGCAAATCTCTCAATATAAAAGACCAACGCTCAGATCCAGACAGCTGATCCTGTTTGGAAAGGAGGCAACTGAGATAAAGGGATCACTTTAAAAAACAAAAAAAATGTTTTCCCATGACTTCTGCAAAGCCAGAGCTGGGTTTGAGTGTATCCCACCACGTTGAAGCAATTTATGCTAGCCGTTGAACATGCTGAGATCAGAAGGTGCCTTTTCTCTGGAGCATTTTGGCCGACTTTGTAGTTGGATAGCACTGCTTGCTGTACTATCTACCGCTTTGAATGTAATAGGGAAATAGCATGCCCTAAAGCGAAGCGTTCACACAGACTCAACTGGAGACGTCCCATCAGCAAGGTCAGGGTTTGGCTAAGGCCTCCCCTTTCATACATCTCTTGAAGCTTCCCTTCCTCTTTGATTCCTTTGCTACTTATCAGGACAGCCAGAAACTTGCGGGATAACAACTTCAATCTACTTCAGGCCTGGACCCAACGACTGTCCTCTACTGCTCCTCCAGGATATCACAACATTCCTTGCTTTACAGCTCAGCCAAAAGGATTCAATCTACCCCATAAGACCTAGTCAAGCTTTAGACTGCTGCCTAGGAAGCATCTCTTGCCTCCCTCTCCCAAGATTTTTCCCACATATCATTACAGCCGTCTCCTTTACAGCCCAAGAAACTAGGGAGGGTCCCTTCTGAGTGTCTTTTTCTACCCGTTATGCAGCTCTGGGCTAAGCCGTCTCTTATCCAACTGCTCCCTAGGCAGCATCTCCCTGTGTCCCAAGGTCTTTCTCACAGGCCATTACAGCTGCCTCCTTTGCAGGATGAGAAACTAGAGAGTCCCCCCTGAGTCTCATGCCCCACCCATTATGCAGCTCTGGGCTATGCTGTCCCTTATCTGATTATTCTATAGGCGTTGCCTCCCTCTCCCAAGGTCTTTCCCACATACCATTACAGCCATCGCTTTTACAGCCTGAGAAACTAGGGAGGGTTCCTTCTGAGCATCTTTCTCCACCCATTATGCAGCTGTGGGCTTTGCTGTCTCTTATCTGATCATTCCCTGGGCAGCTTCTCTTCACCCTGTCCCCAAGGTCATTCTCACATGCCATTACACCCTTATTTCCTTTTATTCCCCCAGGTTGTTTTCAAACACCAGGTGCCCTTTGCTCTTTTTCTGGGCAGGTGGGCATCTTTCCAAGCTACAGTGCTGACTGATTTTACTTCCTATGGAAACTTATGGGGCCCAGAGGCATTCTTGGGAATCAGCAATGGTTGTTTGCTTGGCAGCAAGCCAGCATCCATTTATTTTTAATTAGTAGAAGCTTTAAAACAAACCTAAATCGAGGAGGGAAGAGAGGACTGGCTGGCAGACCAAAAGGCAGCAGTCCATGGGTGCCCACAGACAACATACTGCTTGCCGTGACATAAAACGATGGAGTTGGGAGTGAATTCTCGGCCATCCATTATTTCAAAGCAAGGATATTGAGGCAGGAATACAGTTAGTCTTCGATGTATGACCACAATTGAGCCCAAACTTTATGTTAAGTTGTTAAGTGAGACACAAATGGTAGTCACATGACAATTGCCAAGTGCCCAAATTTTGATTACATGATTGTGAGGATACTGCAACGATCATAAGAGCATGGACTGATGATAAGTTACTTTTTTCAGTGTTGTTGTAACTTCAAATGCTCACTAAGCAAATCATTCTGAGTTGAGGACTACCTATATAACCATCAAGGAACCATAAACATCCAGATCCAACCCAGAATGGGGGGCTCCCAACTCATACCGGGTGGCCTCTCCAGACCCCCTTCAGAAACCAAGTTGCTAAAACTCAACATTGGTTTGCAACAGGGGTGACCAAACTTTGAAGACTTCTACTCCAGATCCTGAATATGGCTTCTCACCATGCCCAGAAATCCATTCCACAGAGGTCATGCTCTCCATGAGCTTTAGCAAAACACTCTAGCTGTATTCAGGCAATGAAATTAACCGTCCTTAATGAAAGACTTAATCGATGCATTTAAGGGTTCACTTTTTGTTATGTTTCCTAGGTTTCACATTTGCATTCATGCATTCATATTGTATGAATCTAGGCTGTTGGGCTACGGTATGATTCCATGCATGGAATCAGAGTCCATGTTGGAGAGAGACTGGCTAAGCCTGGGGGAGGAGTCAAGCAGGGAATTAGTCTGGAATCCTTACGTAGGTACTAGAGAACAAGGTCCAACCTCCTCTGAATTCTGCTGAACCTTATCTAGTCTAGCCCAGGTACAATCTGCCAGTCTGAGAAGATTCCTGTAAAATAGGCATGAGCAATAAAGTAACTGGTTGAACTCTTCACCTGTGGATCCGGTTCTTCATGCCTAAGAGCTTATAAAAAACGGGCGTCCGCCATAAATCTAATGGAACAAATAAATGAGGCAAACCCAAAACATTGTTTAATTCAGTAAACACAGGCCAGTTGTGGCATGCTTTTCTGTTATTTCAAGCAAAACAAGACACTAAAAACCCGCATCTCATTTGCAGGTTCTGGAAAAAAACGCAAGCTTTGGGGCCGGATTCGTTTTGCTAAAAAAAAATATGACAATTCAGTCCCTCTTCGGTAATCAAACAGCTTCTCCCCCGCCAAATCCTTTATCCTCAAACACAATCAAATTTTTTATATTGCTCTCAGCCGGTGGAGGTAGCCCAAATGCTCAACAGCAGACTAAATCTACAGATTTAAGTATCTCTAAATACACACTGAAAAAGATGAATGGCCCATTAAGAAAAAACACGTGCAAGTCCCTAAATACATATGTTTAGTTTAATGCACGTACTAAGCAGTCTTGGAGTGTGAATTTCAAAGGAGCTAACCGAGTTGGAGGGGGGGGAGGGAGGGGGGGGAGGGAGGAGACATATTGACAAAGGAGTCATTACACGCTGGATAAATAATATATCATTTAGAAGAAACTCTGGACTGTCGTGAACAGCTGTTTTGTCACTGGGGAAAGAGCAGAGCAAGACGGAGATGCGAAATTTAAATTGCGCCCATGTTCCGGAGGAGGGAGAGAGAGGCGCAAAATCATGGAAGGCTCCCCTCCCGTCAAAACAAAAACAAAAAGAAAGAAAACACGTAGTTCTCGATTTACGGCCACAATTGAGCCCAAAATTGCTGTTGTTAAGTGAGTTTCCCCTCCCATTTTACGACCTTCCTTGCCACAGTTGTAAGATCATCACTACAGTTGATAAATTAGTAACCTGGTTGTTAAGTGAATCTGGCTTCCCCCATGGACTTCACTTGTCAGACGGTCGCAAAAGGGGATCGCGTGAACCCAAGACGCTGCAACTGTCGTAAATATGAACCAGTTGCCAAGCGCCTGAATTTCGATCACATGACCATGGGGATGCTGCAAAGGTCGTAACTGTGAAAAACAGTCATAAGTCATGTTTTTCAGGGCCGTCGTAACTTTGAACGGTCATTAAATATGAACCATTGTAAGTCGAGGACTACTTGTACTCAATGGAAATATAACCATCACAACGTCCCCGCAGTCAGATGAACGAAATTTGGGTGCTTGGCAACTGACAAAGAGGGTCTACTCTGATAGGAGCCATGGATGTTGACCTTCTCAGGGGAGAGGAGAACTTTTGAGAACTTCCTTCTGCAAAATAAAAACACTTCTTCCACAGCCTCGGGTGCAGAGGGTTGCTCCAGAGCATCTGCTGTGCAAAACACAGCCTCAAAAGTGCTTTTTCCGAAAAGCAACTGGACTTCCTTGGGTTTTGTTGTTGTTGTTGTTTTCTTGGAAGAACTGAAGAAACTTCTTGGATGAGAAGTGAAACATTTTCAAAGAAGAAAACCCAGGAATTCCAGTTGCCTTTTGGAAAAGCACCTTTGGGACCTACAGAAGGACTGGTTTCATGTAGCCTCCCCAACTACTAATCTGTAGAGATTCTCAGCCATCCAGGTCAGGGTTGTCCCAAAGGTGCTTTTCTCAAGAGGCAACTGGACTTCCTTTGTTTTTCTTTGAAGACGTTTCGCTTCTCATCCAAGAAGCTTCTTCAGCTCTGACTGGATGGTGGGGAATGGAAGGATTGATATTACTTGCAGACAGCTGGTCATTTGCATCCTTTTAGAGGGTCCTTGAAGCACTTGGAGGTTTATCTGTGTCCTCAGGGTCACCTGAGTGGTGCAAATGGTTCCTGTAGTCTGCAATTTTTTCTCTCTGGAAATCCATTCCTACTCCCACACCATTCCAAGGGTGTTCATCCCAAATTGTATAGCTAAAAGTCTGTAGAGATTCTCAGTCATCCAGGTCATGGTTGTCCCAAAGGTGCTTTTTTGAATCAAAATGTCTTCAAAAAAAAAAAAAACAAAAAAAAACAAGGTAGTCCAGGTGCCTCCTGAAAAAGCACCTTTGGGACAACCATGACCTGGATGACTGGGAACCTCTACAGACACCGTTGGAATTATATAGAAACCTTTCTTTGGTGCTTAAGCTAATGACCTAAAGCAACCTTGGCAACCTTAGGACCTGTGGACTTGAACACATGCTGGCGAGGGAATTCTGGGAATTGACGTCCACGGGTCTTAAGGTTGCCATGGCTGGACACCCCTGACCCAAAGTCAGCTTGGAGGGGTCTAACTTGGCAGAGCTGAGTTCTCTCTGAATAAACCTTTTGGAGAAAGTTTGCAGAAGGAAACACAGGTAGGGACATTCTACCCGTCACAACGTCAGCCAATGATTTTGCAGATCCGTAACAAGCTCTGTGGACCCCAGGAAAGCTAAAACATTGGTGTTATCAGTCCTTCTCTTCCAAAAAGTGAACAAGATAAACCCAAATTCGCTGAAGCTAAAAGAAAAAAGAAAAGAAAAAGAAAAAAAATGGCACACCACTACAAGTTTGGCCAAACGAACTGAAGAGTGATTGACAGCCGCAGCTGTAAATGCCAAGACTGATGTGTTGAGTTAGGGAGGCTGAAAGGCTTGCTGGAAGAGGGCACAGATTATCACACACGTATACAAGTAGTCCTCGGCTTACAACCGTTAGTAAGCGACGGTTCAAAGTGACAATGGCACTGAAAAAAGTGAGTTACGACTACTAGCCTCGCGGGTTCAGACGTCAGCCCTGTGACTTCATTCCAAGCTTGGATAGGACACCTCTGTTTTTTAAATGCCTTGTCTTTGACTTGAACCCCTACAGGTGAATCTAGTTTAAATTCTGCTGTTAAATTCTGCTGGCGTGGCTAGCAAGGATATGAAAAGAGAGCATTCAGAGAAAGCAGGTAAATAACTTTGCTGCCAAACTCCGGCAATTTTGTTAAGCAAACACGGTGCAATTATAGATGGGCAGGTTTTTTTTTAATCTGCAGAGCTCAAAACCTGTAATTATATCACAGAGATGTATTTCCTGAGCTTTTTTTTTTTAAATAAAAAAGTTCAGTGAAAACCAAGGATTTGCTGCCTTCTCTTCCGTATTCCTCTAAATGGTTGCAGGAATCGGGTATGGCCAGTCTAGAGAAAAGAAAAAGACTAGGGGTGACATGATAGCAGCATTCCAGTGTTTGAGGGGCTGCCACAAAGAAGAGAGGGTCAACTTATTTTCCAAAACACCAGAAGCCAAGACAAGAAACCATGGATGGAAATTGATCAAGGAGAGAAGCAACCTGGAATTAAGGAGATGGAATTAAGGAGAAACTTCCTAACAGTGAGAACAATTAACCAGTGGAACGGCTTGCCTCCAGAAGCTGTGGGTGCTCCATCACTGGAGGTTTTCAAGAAGAGACTGGCCAACCATTTGTCTCCCAAGGTCTCTTCCAACTCTGTTATTTTATTAAACAAGGAGAGAACAACAAAGATTAGGGGACTGGAGGCTAAAACATAAAGAACGGTTGCAGGAATTAGGTATGTCTAGTCTAGTGAAAAGAAGGACTAGGGGTGACATGGTAGCAGTCTTCCAATATCTGAGGGGTTGCCATAAAGAAGAGTGGGTCAACCTATTCTGCAAATTAACTGAAGGCAAGAAAAGAAGCAATGGATGGAAAATAAGCAACCTAGAGCTAAGAAGAAATTTCCTGACACTGAGAACAATTAATGTGTGGAACGGCTTGCCTCCAGAAGTTGTGGGTGCTCCATCACTGGAGGCTTTGAAGAAGAGACTGAAAGTCACTTGTCTGAAATGGTAGAGGGTCTCCTGCTTAAGCAGGGGGGTTGGGCTAGAAGACCTCCAAGGTTTCTTCCAACTCTTCTGTTATTCTGTTAAACCTCATGCCTTATTCAGAGGTAGGTAGGAAGAAAGCGAGCCGTCTTTGTTTCCCTAACCAAAAATATTCCAGCAATGGGATATGTAATTTCATTTACTGCCCTCGCCCCTTCTTCGTCTTGAGAATGCATTACCATACAGCTTCATTCCAAACCCACTCTGCTGCTCCCCCCCACTCCGTTGTCAGTTACGCAAGCACACACTTGTTGAAAAAACTCACACTCTTCCTGGCTTGGAGGCCTACTAACTTCATTTATTCTCCAAGAAATTCTTGGCACAAGCCAAGGGGACAGAGATATCTCCCGAAAGCAGAGACTTGGAAATTCAGCTGTCAAGGCAGACCAAACTTGACCCAAACCTGGTTGACTTGCCTCTTCTTGGCTGAAGTCTACTGCAATGCATATTTTGAGGGTTGCAATTAAGGGGGGAAAGCAGACTCCGAAACTTCAAAGCCGACTAATCAGGAAGGCTAAAGCCAATCAACATTTCAAGAGAAGAGTAGCCTGGAGCTGCTGTGGAGAGAGTGAGATCCTCTTTCAGGCAATGTTCTGGCAGACTGTTTTCTTAGCCTCCTGCTATTCCTAAATTTGGAAAGCTATCCAAGCCCCACTGTATTTTTTTTTCTCTCCTCTCCAAGCAGCCCCCCCCCCGCCTTTCTTCTTTACATACACATTTCTGCTTTTCTGCTTCTCTAGCTTAAGTGCAAGGACAGCAAACTCCTGCAGATTTTTTTCCAAGGGTATGTTGTTTTCCAGATGGGAGGGAGAAAGATTAACAAGGTAACTGCTGCAGAAAGAGAGGGAGGGAGAATTCAATAAATTAGATAGAGATAGAGAGAGAGACAGAGACAGACAGAGTAGATACAGAAGATAGATAGATGGATGGATGGATGGATGGATGGATGGATGGATGGATGGATGGATGGATGGATGGATGGATGTGTTGTTAGTTGCGAAGTCGTGTCCGACCCATCGCGACCCCATGGACAATGTTCCTCCAGGCCTTCCTGTCCTCTCCCATTCTCTGGAGTCCATTTAAGCTCACGCCTACTGCTTCAGTGATTAAGTATTAAATTCTCAACATTGTTA
>QLTV01020722.1:385149-403875 GCA_003457575.1 Thermophis baileyi
ATAGATGATAGATAGATAGATAGATAGATAGATAGATAGATAGATAGATAGATAGATAGATAGATAGATAGATAGATAGATAGATAGATAGATAGATAGGAGAGAGAGAGAGAGAATGATAGATATAGATAGACAATATAGATGGATGGATGGATGGAAATAGAGATAGATTAGAGACAGACAGACAGAGACAGACAAATGGACAGACTGAGAAACAGGTGGACAGACAGAGGGTCAAGCTCAATAGCAAAGAGAATCTTTTGGACCCAGGCAAGTTATGCCAGACACCTTCCTAGTGATGCAAAGCAGGAAGTCTGCGTTCAGACCTCTGCCCTCACCCAAACTTTCCTTCTTGCCCTCTTGTTGCAAACTTAAAATTCCACCCAGGATATCATGAACCAGTTTCGACTGACCTAGATCCGGTGACACCTCCCTTCCTCTCTTCACAACAAGGAAACGGGCAGAGTGTGTCTCCCAACTAGTGGGAAAGCAAGGGATATGGCTCAATCTCTCAAGAGAACGGAAAAGGGGCCTTCCTCGTGAGGGCAACTTCTGAACTCCAAACTTCGTAACTCTGAAGGTAAATATTGTCGACAAAGGCCCACCACCAAACACACACATACACACACACACAGAGCGATGTAACGCTATCTACACAAATCAAGTCGGCCCTTCATGACGTAAGTATTCAAGGGCTGTTATGGTTTCCTGTTGTAAATTGCTAAGAACTGCCGCATCGGGAAATCCTCTCAGGCCAAGAGACTACTTATATGAATCATGATTATTTCCCTTTCATCAAGTGTGTACTTTTTCTTTGCGAGATGAAAGGTGGAAAACACACAGCGTCGTATCCCAGAATTCAGATGCACAGAGAAATGGTAAACAAATTACAGTATTCTCTTCTGAGAAGGCTTAGCCACCGGGGAAACCAGAGAAGTCTTATCTCTTCGGTGAGAACACAAAGAACTGAAACTTTGGTTTTCACCAAACACCACCAAGACTGGTGTCACCTAGTGAGTAAATAATATTATGAGACTATGCACTAGTACTCATATGGCACCCAATTTACATTGCCCTAATCCAGCACTGCATTTCTGGATGCTTTATCAATTTAGCTTGCATTTACTTATCTCTCAGTAGTTCAAAAGCCCAAAAGGTATTTAGACTTTCAGCTGAGGATCTACGTGGAGATGGGGAGGAAATAATAACAGAGTTGGAAGGGACCTTGGAGGTCTTCTGGTCCAACCCCTTACTCAAGCAGCAGACTCTCTACCAAATAGTTGTCCAATTAAGGATTGTGAAACTTTGTAGAAGACCTTGGCGAATGTCAGCGTATCGTGATGCTGGTTAATGGACACCATTTAACAGAATAACATTCTCCCAACTTTAAGCAAACCGAGTTCAGCTCATAGAAAGCCCTGAAGACATGTGGATGCATTCAGATGATCAAAAGACATACAGAATCTCATTTACAATAGTTGGCAATGGAAATTGACTTGCAATCACTTCTTGGTGGGAGAATTTGAAGGTTAAATTTGGTAGGAGTTCACAGAGGTATTATTCCCAGAGATATTCAGGGAAAAATCTCTCTGCCTCCACCAAGATAGCTATGAAAAGACATCTTCTCTGCAGTCCAGGGGCTCCAAAATACTTTACTTTATCTTGACCAAGAAAGGACAATTAACCAATAGAAAAGCTTGCCTTTGAAGGTGTAGGTGCTTCATCACTGGAGGTTTTTAAGAAAAGACTGGACAGCCATCTATCTGAAATGATATAGACGAGAGCCGTGATGGCGAACCTATGGCACGCGTGCCACAGGTGGCACGTGGAGCGATATCTGTGGGAACGCGAGCCGTTGCCCTAGCTCAGCTCCAGCTCGCATGCGCGCGCCAGTCAGCTGCTTTTTGGCTGGCCCCGCCCATGCCACCCCTCCCCGGAGTCTCCACGTGGCCCGTTTTGGATGCCAGGTAAGTACAGTGCTTGCGCGGAAGCTCTGGGAGGGTGTTTTCGACCTCCGGAGGGTCTCCGGGGGAGGCTGTTTTCGCCCTCCCCAGGCTCCAAGAAAGCCTCTGGAGCCTGGGGAGGGTGAAAAACGGGCCTACTGCCCAGGAGGCTTCAGGGAGGCCTGCTAGGCCCAAAACGGCACGGGGGGTCGCGTGCGCATGTGCAGCGGGCGGGGCGCGCATTGAATTATGGGTGTGGGCACGCGCACGTGCGCTTTCAGCACCTGAGGGAAACAAGGTTCGCCATCACTGGAATAGAGTCTCCTGCTTGAGCAGGGGGTTGGACTAGTAGACCTCCAAGGTCCCTTCCAGCTCTATTCTGATTGAATCATTAACAATGAAAGGCCCAAACAAATCTGGACTTTAGCCATATCAGGACCTTGGAGAGTTCAATCCAGAAGATTTATAGGCTGGGTTAAGTCTCAGAAGGAGCATTGTTGTTCCAGTTCACCTTAAAAAGCCTTTAAAAAGGAGACTTCGTGCCTCCAATTCTACTTGTTCCTGTTTAAGATATCTTTTTAAAAGCCCTTGATCATCTCTGTCTGAAATTCTTAAATGGCTGGGAAATTCAGTTGAAGGTTGCGGCTCTCAAAATAATAAGAGGGCTACGGACTGAAAAGTCACAAAAGGGATTGTCAAAGGCTTGACCTCAATTGGGTAGTCTGAGATTCACTGTACTTTGAATCTAGGCAGGATGTTGCTGCATTCAGGTCCTAGAAAGGTGACATATTCTGTAGATAGAAGCCAAGAACAATTCTGATAGTATGAAGTCCTACATAAGTGCTTCTTGACCCTTGGGGATAAAATTAAGGCCAGTCTAACGCTCCATTCTGCTTTCTGTGTTCAATCGGATGCCTCTAGAGAAACCCCGAAGGATCTTCCAGATCACGTTCTCCAACGTCCATTAGACCAGGACTCTCCAACCTGTATGACATGTGGACTTCAACTCCCAGAATTCCTCAGCCAGACATGGGTCTCCAATCTTTGCCAATTTATGACCTGTGGATTTCAACTCCCCAGAATTCCTCAGCCAGCATCTGAACTTGTGGAGTTGAAGTCCACGCCTCGTAAAGTGGCCAAGGTTTGTGAAGAGCCCCCTGGCATTAGAAGATCACTTTCGCCATGCGATTTTCTCTGCAGGTAGTAATGCCTGGCTGTGCCACCTTGGACGGAGAAGCTAAACCAGATCAGTCCTGGTTAGGATTTGACCCGCCAGCGCTCCAGGCGAGACTCACAAGGGAAGGCAATTCCCTAGAAGGAGGCACCTGCAAACTACTTCTGTACCGCTGCCAGGAAAACTGTGCAGGCATGTCTGGGCAATCACTGGCACTCCAGTTGGAATTGAAGGAGACTTTGCCTGAAAGCAAGAGAGACAGGAAACCAGGGGAGAACTTCGTTTTATATTAGCTCAGCTACCAGAGATTTATGTGGCCATTTCTCAGCCGTTTCCACAGTCTGCTTAAGCCAAGCTACCTTCTGGAAAACTCAACTTGCAACCCCCTCCGGTTCAAATCCAGCATTAAGATATATATATAAAGTATGAGCAATTATGGTCTCTCTCAGTGTGTGGGGGTGGGGGTATAGTGTGTGTGTGTGTGTGTGTGTGTGTGTGTGTGTGTGTGTGTGTACGTACGGGTAGTCCTTGGCTCCAGACCACAATTTGAACCCAAAAATTTCTGTTGCTAAGCGAGACAGTTGTTAAGTGAGTTTTGCCCCCATTTTACCACCTTCCTTGTCACGGTTGTTAAGTGAATCATTGCAGTTGTAAAACTAGTAACACAGTCGTTAAGTGAATCTGGCTGCCCCATCGACTTCGCTTGTCGGAAGGTCGCCGAAGGGGATCACGTGACCTTGGGACAACTGCCACCGTCATAAATGTGAGCCAGTTGCCACGTGCCTGACTATTGATCACGTAACCGTGGGGATGCTGCAGCAGTTGCAAGTGTGAAAAATGGCCGTACGTCCCCTTTTTTTTTTTAGTGCCGTTGTCCCTTCAAATGGTCACTAAACGAATGGTTGTAAGTCAAGGACTAGCTGTATATGTGTATGGGATTTACAAAGACAGAAACCACATTCCTTTGGACTCCAAAATTGTAGAGTAGGTTTAACCCGTACACACTTCTGAGATTTTAAGCCATCCCTGGGTTGGATTCGGTGGCTTGCTACAGAAAAACGCCGGCTGCTTTTGATTTACTTTAAGAGAATTTCTAAACTTGGGAGTTTGGGGAAGCTGACATCCCGTTTCAGCTGAAAGATGCTAATTGCAACTTAAGCCCCAGGACCAGGAGAAGCAAAATAAACATTGCATGTGGCTTTGCACTCGTCCCGACAGTTGCCGAAATGAAGGTGTCTGCTATGCTCTGTAGCTAACCAGAAAGGTATTTCTGGGATATTGCTAACTTGCGATTTCATTATGCTGTGCAAATAAATAAAACCGCACTGCAGGCAGACAGCCAACCTGAAAGGCCCATCAGGGCAAGGTTACAAAATCGAAAGGACTCCCGAGTCATTCTGGATCTCTGGCATTGAGTTTAACTCCTTCGCCGCCCTCCATTTCTAAACAAAGGAAAAACCTCGGTGGGAGTTTCACAGGAGCTGCTACGCAGAGACTGACTTCAAAAGAACACATCAAATGCCAAAGTGCAATTAAATAGGTCTTAGGTATAAAACGCTTTCTCCCCCCCCCTCCCAAATCCAGATAAGGAAGCTGCCAAGAATAATAAAACCACTGTTCTGAACAAGTAGAACTTTCCTTTCCTTTCTTTCTTTCCTTTCCCCTTTCTTTTCCTCCCTTTTATTTTTTTCTTCCCTTCCCTTCCCTTTCTCCTTTTTCCGTTTTCCTCTTTCCTTTCCTTTCCTTTCCTCCCTTTTATTTTTTTCTTTCCTTCCCTTTCCTTCTTTCCCCTTCCCTTCCCTTCCCTTCCCTTCCCCCTTTCCCCTGCTTTTCTTTACTTCCCGGGGCAATTAAATACCAACCCTATCTAATTGCAAGCACTCTTTAAAAACAGCCCAACTGAGCCACACCATGCATTCCAGGAAGAAAAACTAACTCGATATAAACTTAAGGGTCATTTCTGTATTTGGGGTTTTCCTGCCTAAAATGTGGGTTCCATACAGGGATGTCTTGATGCAAAACTCATATCCTTGTGTCCTGACACCCATTTTTTTTTTCCTGATAGGAGGACCAAAGAAGGCAGGAAAAATAAGCATTGGTACATGTTGCTGAAAAAGGAAGAAATATTTGTCCCCGGATTTCTCCTGATCTAAAAAGGAGGAGGAGCAGGAGTTGTACAGGATCCCAGAAAGTTGAAGCCACAAGAGAAAACCAACCCGTCACATCTAGTGCTAGCTTGGAAGCCGTCCACTCAATCCTTTCTAATGCTGGTCCTAACAGGTGTTTTATTTGGCAGCCAATATGAACCTCACGAGGGACGCGGTGGCTCAGTGGCTAAGACGCTGAGCTTGTCGATCAGAAGGTCGGCAGTTCGGCGGTTCGAATCCCTAGTGCCGCATAACGGGGTGAGCTCCCGTTACTTGTCCCAGCTTCTGCCAACCTAGCAGTTCGAAAGCACGTAAAAAATGCAGGTAGAAAAATAGGGACCACCTTTGGTGGGAAGGTAACAGCGTTCTGTGCACCTTCGGCGTTTAGTCATGCCGGCCACATGACCACGGAGACGTCTTCGGACAGCGCTGGCTCTTCAGCTTAGAAACGGAGATGAGCACCGCCCCCTAGAGTCGGGAATGACTAGCACATATGTGCGAGGGGAACCTTTACCTTTATGAACCTCACACTGAAGAGGGGTAGGCATGTCAGGAACAGGATTCCTAGAACATGCTATTCTTTCTAATCTAAGGGAAAGGAGAATAAAAACAGGGCAAGCTATTTGCTTGTTAGGTTCTAGAATCGCAGAAGGGCGACAGGGTATTCTGGGTTCACTTTTGAATGGTCTTGTCAGGTTCCAGAAAAACAAAGATGTTGAGGTTCTTCTGAGAAAGTGTCCGTGATTTGTTCCTCAGCTTCAGACAGAAACTAAAGCTAGTCCTTGAATTACGACTACAATTGAGCCCAACGTTTCTGTTCCATTCAGTGAGTTTTACAAAAGGTCATTTTGCCACCTTTTCTGCCACAGTTGTTAAGCGAACCACTGCAGTGGTTAAGTGAATCCTGTGGTCGTTAAGATCGGGCCGCTTCCCCCATTGACTCTGCTTGTCAGAAGCCGGCAGGGGAAGGTTACGACTACCTGGGTTATTCTGAAGAACGACCAACTGGCACTCAAGGTAGAGCAGAGACGGTGAACCAATTTGGGAGATTCCCCAGCCGTCTCTACCTTGATTAATGTATCACACTGAGCAGCCCTTTAAAAAAGGTAAAGGTTCCCCTCGCACATACGCGCTAGTCGTTCCCGACTCTAGGGGGCGGTGCTCATCTCCGTTTCTAAGCCGAAGAGCCAGCGCTGTCCGAAGACGTCTCCGTGGTCATGTGGCCGGCATGACTCAATGCCAAAGGCGCACGGAGCGCTGTTACCTTCCCACCAAAGGTGGTCCCTATTTTTCTACTTGCATTTTTTCCGTGCTTTCGAACTGCTAGGTTGGCAGAAGCTGGGGCAAGTAACGGGAGCTCACTCCGTTACGCGGCGCTCGGGATTCGAACCGCCGAACTGCCGACCTTTCTGATCGACAAGCTCAGCGTCTTCGCCACTGAGCCACCATATCCCTGAGCAGCCCTTTAAAGACCTAATAAAAATGGTAATGGGAATGCAGAAATATCTCATAATTATCCTTCTGAGCTCAACCAGAATTTTCTGCATTTATTCTTTCTTTTTTTTTTTTTGCAAAGAGAAAAAAGCATCACCCTTACACAGCCAAGAATGATGATCGTATTTCTCACACATTACTTACTTGTGAACAAAAACCTAATTATTACCAATTAAGATGGGGGAAAGCCTTTTTTTTTTAATATTTATTACCACTTCACCTACTTATATGGCTCTTGCCTAATTCCTTAATTGATTCCCCTCTTCCAACAGGCAATGAATGAGTAATGAGGCCATTTCGGAAAGGGTCTGCGACTTTCACACTTGCCGGTTTCTGTGGAAGGAACACCAAGGTGGCAAACCAAGCCTTAAATCAGGGTGGGGTGAGGAGAAAGGAGGAGAATAAATGTAGGCCCCCGATTCATTGAAGACCCTAGAGCAGTCATGGCGAACCTTTTTTTCCTCGGGTGCCAAAAGCATGCGCAAGCCCGCTATCGCGCGCGTGCGCATGCCCGCACCCATAATTCAATGCCCCCCACGCGCCGCGCCCCCTGCACATGGGCACATGACCCCCCGCGCTGTCCCACCACCGCGCATGTGCGCATGACCCCCTGCCCCGTTTCCTGACTTCCGGTAGGCCTATTTTTTGCCCTCCCCAGGCTCCAGAGGCTTCCCTGGAGCCTGGGGAGGGCGAAAACGGCCTCCCCTGCCACGCTGGAGGCCGAAAACGCCCTCCCAGAGCCTCCGCGCGAGCCAAAAATCAGCTGGCCAGCGTGCACATGTGCGCTGGAGCTGAGCTAGGGCAATGGCTTGCGTGCCGGCAGATATGGCTCCGCGTACCACTTATGGCACACATGCCATAGGTTCACCATCACGGCCCTAGAGATGGTGGCTTTTTACTCCGGAGGGGCCCATTTTGCCCAGCACTTCAATAGACGAAACAGATTGATTTCCAATCAGACATAATTACACCCTCTCACAGTCACTCTCTCTCTCTCTCTCTCTCTCTCTCTCTCTCTCTCGCTTTGCTTTTGCACTTGTTCTCTCTCTCTCTCTCTCTCTCTCACACACACACACACCCACACACACACACACACACAAACTAATTTAACCAAATTAAAGCAAAGGGAGGGAGGGGAGGAGGAAGAGAAGGGAAAAAGCAAGAAGAACAGAAGAACAGAGAAAAGAAACAGAAGAAAAACAGGAGGAGAGGAGAGGAAAGAGAGGGGAGAGGGGAGGAGAGTGTGGCCATTCACATTTTACGGGGGGGGGGGGGGTTCATTCTCAGTAAGGTGCAATTTAGAAGCCATTCTGGGAGTGAACACCATAGATATCCCTCCTCCCACCTTATTGGTAAAAGACTCTAGGGGTCTGTAGCAGCCAGACCCTTTCTCACCCAGCATCCTGCTAAATGCACTAGTTACATTTTTGGATTGGATTTATGAGCTCAAACTTCTCCCCTTCCTGAAAGTTCTAACTACTCCTGGCTTCTAGCACCATTCAGGTAATCAGCACCTATCACCATCAGCTGGTAGACCAAAATTCCATATATAATCCCACCAATTCAATCTACTATTTATAATCCGTTCTTTCAACCCAAGCAACCACTTCCAAATGTCGAGTGCAACCTAGTCCAATGTGGTGGCCTTAAAGGCAAACTGACCAACAATGATTTAAGCTTTTATAGAGAAAGATAGCAATAGCAATAGCACTTAGACTTATATACCGCTTTACAGTGCTTTACAGCCCTCTCTAAGCGGTTCACAGAGTCAGCATATTGCCCCCAACAATCTGGGTCCTCATTTTACCCACCTCGGAAGGATGGAAGGCTGAGTCAACCTTGAGCCGGTGAGATTTGAACCGCTGAACTGCAGCTAGCAGTCAGCTGAAGTAGCCTGCAGTACTGCACTCTAACCACTGCGCCACCTCGGCTCTGACAGGGCACTTTATGCAACCTAAAAGGAAGGCAGGGTTAAACCACTCAAGCACTTACGTACCAAGAGCAAGCAAGTTATTTATACATTGCTTCATCTTGCTTCCTTCTGCTGGTATAACAGAGTAACAGAGCTGGAAGGGACCTTGTAGGTCATCTAGTCCAACCCCCCACCCAAGCAGGAGACCCTACACCATTTCTGACAGATGGCAGTCCAGTCTCTTCTTGAAAAGCTTCCAGTTATGAAGCTCCCACAACTTCTGAAGGCATCTTCTGTTCCATCGGTTGATTGTTCTCACTGTCAGAAAATTTCTCCTTATTTCCAGGTTGAATCTCTCCTTGTTCAGTTTCCATCCATTTTTCCTTGTCTGGCTTTCAGGTGCTTTGGAAAATATCTTGACACCCCCTCCTCTCTGTGGCAGCCCCTCAAATATTGGAACACTGCTATCATGTCTCCCCTGGTCCTTCTCTTCTCTTCACTAGACTAGCCATGCCCAGTTCCTACAACATTCTTCATATGTTTTAGCCTCCAGTCCCCTCATCATCTTGGTTGCTCTTCTCTGCACTCTTTCTAGAGTCTCAACATCTTTTTTATAGTGTGACCACCAAAACTGGATGCAGTATTCTAGGTGTGGCCTTACTAAGACTTTATAGAGTGGTATTGGTACCTCACTTGATCTTGATTGAATCCCTCTGTTAATGCAGTTTAGGATTGCATTGGCTTTTTTGGCTGCCGCCGCACACTGCTGGCTCATATTTAACTGGTTGTCCACTAAGACTCCAAGATCCCTCTCACAGTTACAGCTATTAATGATCACAGATACTCCAACTTTGAAAGTTGGAGAATGCAGAAATGGAGGAGCTGGCCTGTCCTTTGGGCCACCAGACGAGAACGAGAAGATCCCGAGTAGATTTGCTTAGATCCACTCTACATAATTACATAAAAGCCTCAAGAAGGACAGCTCTTCTGGTATAGGAAAGCTCCTGTGTTTCAAGGCAGGGGGAGGAGGAGGAGGAGGAGGACTGTGAGGTCTTTAGTGCTCTCTGAGCTTGGTTGTTTCTTTGCAGATGTTTCATGACCCAATTAGGTAACATCTAGGTAACAAAGGAGGAGGAGGAGGAGGAGGAGGAGGAGGAGGAGGAGGAGGAGGAGGAGGAGGGATCCCATAAAAACCAAGGCACTGAGTTAAGGCAATAGATTTTATGTGAAATAGCGTATGGGTCATAAAAATATGATTTAAAAACTGCAAGGCTTGACAAGCTGAAGAGTAAAGGTGGCACACAGAAAATGCGCTGGATGAAAGGTAATTGAACGCGGCGAGACAAGAATGTAAGTGTTTCTTTTGGGGGGATTTAATACAAGGGTATTAAAGCCCGTATGACAGTGGAATCTCTTTCTGAGATACCAGTCAAGGAGATTAAATTAAGTCTAGAGATGAAAGAGCGAACACACGCCGGCTAATGGAAGGCTCTTCCACTTGAAAACGTGGGGAAATTTCAAATTCTTTCTGCTGGGATTCCTTTCGGCTGTGAACATGAGCATCAAGAAGTTCACAAGAAGGTTTCAGTCTATGTCCAAGTTGATTCTGAGGGACAGGAAGGCGGAGAGGGTCCAACTTTGGCTTGGAAGGCGAGTATCGGCTGTTATGTGGGTTTTGCTAATGCTTTATTGAGGGGTCAAGACCAGAGGTGGTATTCACTTACCTTCCCTACCGGTTTGCAAATGTGAGCATGCGCGGCTTGCACGCATGCAAGCCTTGCAAAGCATGCAAAGGTTGACTCAGCCTTCCATCCTTCCGAGGTGGGTAAAATGAGGACCCAGATTGTTGGGGCAATAGGCTGACTCTGTAAACCGCTTAGAGAGGGCTGTAAAGCACTATGAAGCGGTATATAAGTCTAAGTGCTATTGCTATTTATTCCTTCCTTCCTTCCTTCCTTCCTTCCTTCCTTCCTTCCTTCCTTCCTTCCTTCCTTCCTTCCTTCCTTCCTTCCTTCCTTCCTTCCTTCCTTCCTTCCATCCATCCATCCATCCATCCATTCATGGTGCACAGTGGCTAGAATGCAGTATTGCAGGCCCACTGACAGGAATTCGATCCTGACCGGCTCAAGGTTGACTCAGCCTTCCATCCTTCTGAGGTGGGTAAAATGAGGACCCAGATTGTTGGGGGCAAGAGGCTGACTCTGTAAACTGCTTAGAGAGGGCTGTAAAGCACTGTGAAGCGGTATATAAGTCTAAGTGCTATTGCTATTGCTAAAGGCAGAGTCAAAATCTTTGCCACTATGAGGGTCCCTGGTGCTCTCTGAGCTTGGTGGTTTCATTACCCAACTAGGGAACATCAACAGTGCTAAAAGGGAGTGGCGTATATGGAGGACAGGAGAGGAGGAGGAGGAAGAGGACTGTGGGGTCCCTGGTGCTCTCTGAGCTGAGTTGTTTTCTTGCAGATGTTTCATTACCCAACTAAGTAACATCATCAATGTTTAGAAGGGTGTGGGGTTTAAGGAGGAGGAAGAGGAGGACTGTGGGGTCCTTGGTGCTCTCTGAGCTGAGTTGTTTTCTTGCAGATGTTTCATTACCCAACTAGGTAACATCATCAATGCTTCAAGGGAGTGGGTTTATATACAAGTGGTTTCCCATGTGTGATGAGGTGATCACATGACCGACGGACACTGCAAGCATCATAAATACGAGCCTAAATTTTGATCACATGATCATGGGGATGCTGCAGCAGTTGTAAAGGTGAAAAACAGTCGTAAGTAACTTTTTTCAGTGCCGTTGTCACTTCCAACGATCTCTAAACGAATGGTTGTAAGTCGAGAACTACCTGTGATATTAAAATATCCATTATGCCTTGTCAAAAAAGAGCGGATTCCAGGACGGGCAATAGCTGTTTTCTAAAGCTTTTGCCAAGACTCTCTATGAATTTCTACCGTCTCATCCTGACAGTGATAATGACAAGAATGCAATCTATGAAAGCTTCATGTCAACAGAAGATTCCTCTCTCTCTCTCTCTCTCTCTCTCTCTCTCTCTCTCTCTCTCTCTTTCTGCACGCAGCTCTGCGAGGCAATAAATTTCTGAGGCCTTAACGATCGGCTTGCGTGGTGAGAGCCAACACTGTAATTCCCAATTGATTGTAGATGTTAATCTTCCAAAGACTCTTGTTCTCATGCCACGATTTATTAGCCGAATTAATGACGAATGGCTGCGCATGAAGGGGAAGGCCTGCTTTACATGAGAACTCAAGGAACGCCCGCCATAGGTCAGGGCCCTTTCGAGAGAATCCCTGACCCGCAGAAATGAAGAAAAATGCCGAAGATTTTGGAAACGTGGCTCTGGCGGAGGAGCTCAAGATGGTGCATACAGAGGCGGATCTTGTTGTCCTCCATTTAATCTGGCATAAATACACGTGGTCCTCGACATACGACCACAACGGAGCCCAACATTTCCATTGCTAAGCGAGACATCCCTTAAGTGACTTTTGCCCCAACTTCCTTGCCAACTTTCTTGTTAAGTGAAACCCTGCAGTTGTTAAACTAGTCACACGGTTGTTATGTGGCTTCCCCATTGCTTGTCAGAAGGTCGCAAAAGGGGATTGTGTGATCCCGGGGACACTGTATCCGTCATAAATACGAATCAGTTGTCTCTGTGCATGCTGAGTGGACATTTATTTAATTCAAAGAATTGTACTTATCTGCCCTATCATTGGATGACAAAGAGGTTATCTGTAGGATAAATACACCACCTACCTTTAGTCTTCAACAATCGGCAGTATTTCTACGCATGTCCTCCCATCATATCTGAAGGTGCTAAGCTTGAATCTGAGACCAAACAAAATAGGACTCTTTTGGCTAATTAGCAAGGCTGGAGAGACCCTCAAATCTTGCCCAAACTCCAGGACCAACTGCCCATAAAATAAGGACACAGGCACCATTGAATTTCAAATTAAGATATCACTGCAGAAAAAGCCTTTTTAAGAGCGAGCATTTTTCTAACCAACTATATTATACCCCACTGAATGGAGTCACTCAGCTTCTTTCTAACCCTTTCTCTGTTTCCAGGGCTTAATGTGTGTTTTTGGTTCCATCACCATTCCTGCTTCTTCGCTCCAAGTTCACCTCCACATGTGTAAATGCAAATACAATACACAGGGTTGACACAGAATAATAGAGTTGGAAGAGACCTTGGAGGTCTTCTAGTCCAACCCCCCTGCTCAAGCAGGAAACCCTGCGCCATTTCAGACAGATGGTTGTTCAATCTCTTCTTAAAAAACTCCAGTGATGAAGCACCCACAACTTCTGGAGGAAAGCTGTTCCACTGATTAATTGTTGTCACTGTCAGGAAATGTCTCCTTAGTTCTAGGTTTGCTTCTCTCCTTGATTAATTTCCATGCATTGCTTCTTGTCCTGCCTTCAGGTACTTTGGAGAATAGGTTGACCTCCTCTTCTTTGGGACAGCCCCTCAAATATTGGAGGACTGCTCTCATGTCACCGTAGTCCACTTTTTCATTAGACTACCCATTACTCGAACACTGTACTGCTATCATGTCACCCCTGGTCCTTCTTTTCATCAAACTAGACATACCCAGTTCCAGCAACTGTTCTTCATATGTTTTAGCCTCCAGTCCCCTAATCATCTTTGTTGCTCTTCTCTGCACTCTTTCCAGAGTCTCAACATCTTTTTTACATTGTGGTGACCAAAGCTGGATACAGTATTCCAAGTGTGGTCTTACCAAGGCATTATAAGGTGGTACTAACACTTCACATGATCTTGATTCTACCCCTATGCAAGAGTTTGGAAAAAGGGACAAGGGCACTGGATACACACACACACACACACACACACGCGCCATTTCAGACAGATGGTTGTTCAATCTCTTCTTAAAAAACTCCAGTGATGAAGCACCCACAACTTCTGGAGGCAAGTTGTTCCGCTGATTAATTGGAGGCAAGATGACACAACTTGAATCACCAACTTCTGGCTTATTAAAAGAAAGCCCTGGACATCTGCTGGTGGTCAGGCTCTGGGAAGTGGCAATCAATTACAGCTGTTATCTCATCCGAGCTTAGACAGATGTTTCTCCCTTTGATTGTACAGTAATTACCGCGGAGTTGCCAGCAGGATCTTGGGCTTTAATTGCGGTGTTAATTTGGAACTGAAGAACACAAGAAGGAGAAAAAGCAGAGAGAGAAACTGAGAAAGAAACAGCCAAAGGTGGCCCAGGATAAAAGGAGAACCATATTACAAGATGCTGTGGACTTCAACTTGACTTTGTCCAAGAGAAGAATGGTTTTGTATCTTCAATTGGGGTGACGGGAATTCACAGCCTTCCCCTAAAAGGCAGCCAAAAGTTGCTTTTGCGTTTTCACATACCAGAATGATTGTTACAGAAAGTAAGAAAGAATACCCAAGTACTTCTTCATATTTCTATTCATTCATTCATTCATTCATTCATTCATTCATTCATTCATTCATTCATTCATTCATTCATTCATTCATTCATTCATTCATTCATTCATTCCCGCCTTTAGTAAATAACTCAAGTGGGGGAACATACCTAATATTCCTTCCTCCTCCTATTTTCCCCACAACAACAACCTTGTGAAGCAGGTTGAATTGAGGGAGAGAGACTGGTCCAAAGTCACCCAGCCAGCTTTCATGTTTAAGGCAAGACTAGACTACACTAGACGGAAGGGACCTTGGAGGACTTCTAGTCCAACCCCCTGCTCAGGCAGGAAACCCTATACCCGTGATGGTGAACCTATGGCACGCGTGCCACAGGTGGCACGCGGAGCCATATTGGAGGGCACGCGAGGCGTTGCCCTAGGTCAGCTCCAGCGTGCATGCGCGCACTGGCCAGCTGATTTTCGGCCTTCTTTCAGGAAAGCCTCCTGAAGCCTGGGGACGGCGAAAAACAGCCCAACGGGCCAACCGGAAGTTCGTTTCCAAACTTCCGGTTGGCCCGTTAGGCCGTTTTTCGCCGTCCCCAGGCTTCAGGAGTCCGTTGTGAGGTCTCTGCGCATGCGCAGGGGGGCAGCGGGGGGGGTGCGTGCGCATGCGCAGGGGGAGGGGGTTTGTGCGCATGCGCGGGGGCATGGGTGTGGGCACGCACACGTGCACTAGCGCGCGCACACACACCCTTTTGGCACGCGAACCAAAAAAGGTTCGCCATCACTGCCCTATACCATTTCAGACAAATGGTTGTCCAATCTCTTCTTAAAAACTTGCAGTGTTGGAGAATTCACAACTTCTGGAGGCAGAACTCACTAGAACTCACTGTCTCCTGGTGATTGGCCCAAAGTCACGCAGTTGGCTTTCATGCTTAAGGTGACACTAGAACTCACTGTCTCCTGGTGATTGGCCCAAAGTCACGCAGTTTGGCTTTCCTGCCTAAGGTGGTACTAGAACTCACTCTCTCCTGGTGATTGGCCCAAGGTCTTCCCAGTAGCTTTTATGCCTAAGGCATTCCAGATGTGGCAGCTGTCAACGGATCGATTTCAGGCTTTGAAATTTATTTAACCTGGTTGCTGTTACGTGGGGTTGCCCTTTTGGGATCTGGGCAGAAGGCTTAGGAAAGTGATCAGGGATCCACCCATTCGTTAATTTACCGATTAATTTCACCCCTCTCTGCTTTTTCTTTTTTTTTGTTTGCAGTGCTCTGTCCAACCTTGGCCATCAAAGTTTACACGGCGAACGAGGTCCACGGCACGGTGGGATCTAAAGTTCGTTTCCAAACTTACGGTTGGGCCGTTGGGTCCGTTTTTCGCCATCCACAGGCTCTGGAGGCTTTCCTGAAGTCTTGGGACGGCGAAAACGACCTCCCCCGCCTTCCGGAAGGCCGAAAATCAGCTGGCCAGTGCGCACATGCACACTGGAACTGATATAGGGCAATGCCTCGTGTGCCCTCAGATATGGCTTTGCGTGCCATAGGTTCACCATCACTGCCCTAAAGTCACCCAGCCGGCTTTCATGGTTTAGGCAGGACTAGAACTCACCACCTCCTAATGACTGACCCAAAGACATCCAGCCAACCTCCGGTGGGACTAAAACTCACCATCTCCTACTGATTGGCTTGGTTCTTTCACGGCTAACCAAACTGGTTGTCCAAGTTGCTTGTCAATCAAATTCGACAGAATTCATTCCCACCCCTGCTGATGGCCACCCACTCTTTCTTCAGCCAAACCCATTCGGGCAATGGGCTGAGGGTTGTCCAGAGGACTGTACACCTCTGCCCCAGTGTTTCTCTAGTTAGAATTCTGAATGAATTCCAAGGTTGGGTGGATGAAATCCAGATGTGTTTAAATCAACATGGTGGCTTCAGAGAATGCTTGGCAATTCCAGCTTGGCCAGGGTGCTCCGGTTTCTTGTTTTCACTTCCCCCTGAATTCTGCGTTCCTAAGATGCAAATGTCTTACTTGTCCCCTTTTTCCATCAACTAACTTATTTATTGCATTACCCAAGGAGGCTGGGTACAAACCAACTTTGCCACAGGCTGATGTTTAACATAACGGCTTCCTCCTCCTTTCTCCCCCAGCCCGTCTTAAAAGCTTGAAGTGGAAGAGAAAGATAAAATACAGTCAGGCACAATATTAGTCTTTCGGATTGAAGTGATTTTTTCTCTCTCTCCCCCCCCCCCTTTCGCATCAGCCTGAGGATGGTAATTTGACACAGAGCATCGGACTACCACCGTTCAAGAAAGAAAAATGCGATAAATATGAAATAAAGCTGCAAGAGCCAGCCTTTGGGCTTAGGCAGCACCCCCCCTCCCCAAAAAAATGCAAACCAGCTTCAAAAAGCTAAGATCAGTGGACGGTGGACTTGGGTGCTTGGATACCAGGCCATTCACCTGATGTTAATCTGATTGTATGGGTGCCTTCTTCCCTCTGACAGATGGGACTCCTTCGAGATGGAAAATGCGCGTTTAAAGTCAGCAGTTCAGAAAATCACTCGGCAGGGATGTCGCAGGCTACTATTAGGGCTGGATCTTTAAAAGGCCTTTTCACAGAGACAGGAAGTGAAGTGCAGAGATGGGGGGGTGGGAGGGGGGGGAAGAGGGGAGAAAGTGGGGATGGGGAAGCCACCCACTGAAACCAGCTCAAATCTCACTGGGTGGTAGAGGGTCGTTGTCTCACTGCCTACCACGCAAGGGTACAGAGGAGATAAAACTAGTAGGAATGAACAAGCAGTTTTTTCTCAGTTAAGGTTTAATTCTGCTTCTGCTATTTATTAATATTCACTCACTCTAGTACCAGCCTTATCTTTTTCTTTCTTTTCTTTTCTTTCTTTCTTCTGTCTTTCTCTTTCTTTCCTTCTTTCTTTTCTTTCTCTCTCTCGCTACTTATCTATCTCTGTTTCTATCTATCTCCATCTGTTTCTATATATTTCTATCTCTATCACTCTATCACACACACACTCTCTCTCTCTCCAGCTCTGTTTCTGTCTCTTTCTCTTTCTCTCATTCTTTCTTTTTCTCTTCCTTCCTTCCGTTCTTCCTCTCTCCCTCCCTTCCCTCTCTCCCATCAACTTTCTTAAACATTCAAATTGAACAACCTGGAAGTCTCTTTATATCAGCAAACATGATATATTTGTAGAGTTGATACTCTGAGCTTTTTAAACACACACACACACACACACACACACACACACACACATGGGTGGAGATAATCTATCTACTTTTTTTAAAAAAAATTACATTGGTAGCACTAAAAATATAACTTCCACTTCATGCAGCTGAGCATTGATCCTATATAGACAGACAGACAGATTGATTGATTCATTCTATCCTGGGTAAATCCAAGGGAAACCAGAGGATAACATAATGCATAATGTCAGTGTCTTACTTTTAGTTGGGCTCTGTCTAATACACAGGAAATTCAAACTTGTAGCGAGGAGGGACAGCCTGACCTGGCGACATATCAATCTGAAGAACAGCCAGCTTCTAAAGATCATGGAAGCTCCATCTTTCAGGGCTTTCATGCAAAGGTTGACCCGCCAATGGTCTGAAGATTCCTGCTCTGGAGGAAGGAGGCTGGACTAGAAGACCTCCAAGGTCCCTTCGACCCCAGGATTCTATGATAATGTGATACATTATAGGAGTTGCATTTCCTCCGTTTTTTAATTTCTGTTGTCAGTACAAAGCCCTGTGTGTGGAAAAGCAGGAGGATAAACACCAAAGATGAATTAAACTGCGTTTTGGATATTCCACAACTGAGCCTCTCTTCTATTCAAATACTATCAGAAGTTTGGAAAGCATGCCGTGATCTTTTTGGCTCCATAAATTAACAAATATGCAGCAAGTATGCAGCAACAAGGGCATTAAAAAAAAAACCCTTAACTGTCTATATCACTCAAAGGAGAAATGAATCATTTCATTATTTTTTGTCTGCTTGCCAAGACCTTATTAGAAGACTCTATTCAGACAGTCAGACACATTTCTGGAATGTACCTAAAGGAGGGTGTGTATCACCACCATCATGCATACAAAAAGGGATGTGTATCAATCGCAAAGGTACACCTCACTCCTTAGGCAATACAAACATACACACACACACACACACACACACACACACACACACACACAACAATAAATGTGCACACCACTAAACATGTGCAGGAGAGCACAGATACCTGAGAACAATCAGTGCAATTCTTAAAGGCAGAGTCAAAATCTTCGCCACTATGAGGGGTTCTTGATGCTCTCTGAGCTTGGCTGTTTCGTTTTGTTTTTTTGTTGTTTTTTTGCAGACGTTTCATTACCCAAACTAGGTAACATCATCAGTGCTCAAGCAAACATCCTCCTCCCCTTCCCCTCCTCCTCTCCCCCATAGGGCCATGTTCAACAACTTCCCATATCTTGTGTGTATATCTCAAAGTCCTAGTCCTCCTCCTCCTCCTCCTCCTCCTCCTCCTCCCCCCCCCCCCCCGCCCCCCCCCTCCCCCTCCTCCCCCCCCCCCCCTCCCTCTCTCTCTCTCTCTCTCTCTCTCTCTCTCTCTCTCTCTCTCTCTCTCTCTCTCTCTCTCTCTCTCTCTCTCTCGCTCTC
>QLTV01020722.1:448532-463072 GCA_003457575.1 Thermophis baileyi
CCTCCCCAGGCTTCAGGAAAGCCTCCTGAAGCCTGGGGACGGTGAAAAACGGCCCAACGGGAAGTTCGTTTCCGAACTTCCACAAGCTCCGGAGGCTTTCCTGAAGCCTGGGGAAGGCGAAAATGACCTCCCCCCCCCAGCCCTCCGGAAGGCCAAAAATCAGCTGGCCAGCGCGCACATACGCACTGGAGCTGACATAGGGCACCGCCTCAGATATGGCTCCGCGTGCCACCTGTGGCACGCGTGCCATATATTCGCCATCACGGATCTAGGGAATCCAGGCAGAGATTGTGCTGTTGTTTATAATTCTTGGTATATCCTTGAAAGATGGACTCAGAAGGAGAAATGGGACCAACATCAAATAGTTTGAGGATGAGTCAGGGTTTTTTTTTTAATTGGGTCTCCCTTGCCTGGGTGACAGGTTAGGACCGACTTTGGCTGATCTCATCAAGCTAAGCAGAATTAGACCTGATGCTGTCTTGAATGTACTGGGAACCCCGGGGCTGCAGGCTAGCCTGGAAGCCATCAAAGGCATCACGAGGAGGCTATGATGAACCATTTCTGCCATGTGGCCAACAAAATCAGAGACACGTGTCAAAGCCGTCTTCAGCAAATGAGCTGGACTCAAGGGAGGCTTTGTTTTATGTCAACCTCAAGAGCAGACAAGCTTAGGCGGCCAACGTCCATGAAATGAATAAAACCATGTCATCTTTCTGGAGTGAAGCTCAGTTCTGGACACAGGTTGTTTTTTTTAAATAGCAATATGTCTATTTCAGAACTTATGTTCTCATCAGCTTTCCAACCTAGCTGACTTTCATAGCTAAGGCAGAACTAGAACTCACTGTCTCCTGGTGATTGGCCCAAAATCACCCAGCCAGTTTTCATGGCTAAGGCGGGACTAGAACTCACCATCTCCTGTTTTCTAGCCTGATGCTTTAATTGCCAGCCCATAACCAGGTCTCAATATAGTGTGCAGGTTTTCATTTAGCAACCTTTGCTAATAACCAACTGGATTTCCCACACCTAGCTACATAGGTGTTTACCTATGCTATGCTACGTTATGTAAATACTACCAGAAACTTTCCAACACGAACCGCAAGAGTTCTGGGTTTTGTTTTTTTTTCCCTTGCATAATTACTTCTCAAGAATATTGCCGTGGTTTTAAAGAACAACTGGATTTTCAACACAACCTGGCACGAAAACCCAACCCAGCTTCGATAGTGCCGGAATACAATGCGTAATTGAAAAAAAAAAGGGGGGGGGAACTATTCTGCTGAATGCAAGCAGGGATTCAAACCATCGGCAAGGAAAGAAAGAATGTGAGAGACGTTTTTGCTTTTCCTGTCCTTAATCCAGACTTCTCAAAGTAAACACCAGCTAAGTTTCCGGACACTAACCACAGAGCCTGGGAGCTGCTCGCAGTGGTTTTGGTTTATTCTATATTAGTCTCTCTGTGTTTTTATTGTGATCAGGGCAATTTTTCACGTTTGGCTAAGTATGCTTCGTGCAGGAGGGGTTAGTGCTTGAATATAGGCACTGTTCCCTTTACAAACTCTATTTTGTAGTGGCTGATCTGGGAAAATAAATGGTTTTGTGAAAAATGGATGAAGACCAAATAACGGGAGAGCCAGTTAGTTCTAGCGGTTAAGGCACCGGTCTAGAAACTGGGAGACTGTGAGTTCTGGTCCCATTTTAAGCCTGAAAGCCAGCTAGGTGAGTTTGGGCCAATCACCAGGAGGTGGTAAGTTCTAGTCTCGCCTTAGGCATGAAAGGTGGCTGGGTGACTTTAGGCCAGTCACCAGGAACTGTGAGTTCTAGTCTCGCCTTAGGCCCAAAAGCCAACTGGGTGACTTTGGGTTGATCCCTCTCTCTCAGCTCACCTCACAGGGTGGTTGTTGTGGGCAAATAGGAGGAGGAAGGTGTGTTGGATATGTTTTCTGCCTTGAGTTATGGAAATAAATTAAAATAACATTAATCTCACATGCAAAGGGACAACTTGGAAACCAAGAAATAGACAAGGCATGAGCTCTACTGCTGCGGAGAAGTCCTGCTTTTCAACCACAATCTTGAGAAATATAAACAATGCCCCTACTCCCTCCTTATGCCGGTCACAAATTTGGGGGGGGGGGGGGGAATAAAAAAAACCCCCCCTCTCCCTCCTTGTCCGTCACAAAATTTGGGGGGGGGGGTGATTTTGCATATTCTTAGGAGTTGAGGGTTGTAACCCCTGTGAATTTGTCCCATTCTTTTGAAAGAACGCTCCGCCAACCACAGATATCTCCAGGAAACACCATCCAGATGTTATCTTGAGAGCCCTTAAATTTCCTCAGCTCTGGCAGCTTCACCCCAACTCCTTAACCAGAAGGTGGTTCTCCGGAAGCTCACCTGCAGAAATTTAAATTCTGTTTTCGGAGGGAGCCATTTCCCTTCCATGGTTGGCAGCGAGAAGCAGCAAAGCATCTCACTACGGTTCTTTCCCTCCCCCCTCCTCCTCCTCGCAGTGCCAGCTGTAATGATACCGGGGGAAAGCTTTTTACCCAGCTTCCTCCTCTCTTTGGGATTATTTTGCAGCTCGAGCAATAAGGCAGCAAAACAATTTCCTGACAAAGTAGGAAATGAGCTTTGGAATGAGTTCAGGAACTTTCGGAAAGAGAGATTTAATTGCTTGGAACTCGCAGACCGCCTCAACCGAGCCCGTGTGCTGGTTCTAAAACCGTCAAGGCACAATCACAGCCGGGCCCGAAGCTCTGATGATGATGTTGTTGTTTTTGCAAGGTTTCAAACTAAATATTACAAATTGGGAAGTGAAGAGAGACCCCTTCCCCCCCCCTTTTTTTAAAATGGGCTCTCCTGTGGATAACCTGGGTGGAAAGCCTTTAGATCTAGAACCCGATGCTGTGCTGGGTTAAATTGATAGTATCGAAAGAGTTTCCATTTATATTAATATTGATCAGTAGAGCATTCACCCTTGAGCGTTCGTCTTAATGTAGAACCAAACAGAATATTGGGCAACAGTGATATACTTCTCTTTCTGTGCTTATTTCACCGGTTTAGAAATATGATTATTTCTCCTCAACTAAAGGGAGACGAAGGTAGGGTCCTTGTTGCTATCTGAGCTTGGCGGTTTTCTTGCAAACGTTTCATTACAGTGGTGGGTTGCTGCCAGTTCGGACCGGTTCTCCCATACCGGTAGCGGAAATTTGCATCCGCTCGCCGAACCGGCAGCGATGGCCGGCTGTCCACGCCCCCGAACCGGTTCTCCAGTCGCCGTGGCTGAAAAAGAACCCTCTGCGCATGCGCAGAGGCTTCTGCGCATGCGCAGAGGGTCATTTCCGCATCATGACATAGGCGCGCGTGTGAGCGAAACGCGCACTTCCGTCGCGATGCGAACTGGTAGGGAAGGTAAGTGGAACCCACCCCTGTTTCATTACCAAACTAGGTAGCATCATCAGTGCTAGAAGAGAGGGGGCGTTGGTCTTACCTGATACGCCTCTTCTCATCAGGAGGAGCCAGCAGTCAGGATGGGCTGTCCCTGTCCGTCAGCAACGAGGGCCGAGTGAAATCTGATTGTAGCTGGATCCGCCCCCTGGTTACCCAGTTCTGACAAATCCGAACAGAAGACTCGGCGCGGCCAAGAAATAAAAGGTGCACCCAGCGACGGGTGAGCTCACATCCCAACAGAACGGAGGCTGGTCCAAAATCGTGAAAAAAATCCAAAATCCAAGCAACGAAGTGGGAGAAATCCAGAAAAGGAAGCCAGGCCAAAAACAAAGGGTGGGACTGACTGCTGGCTCCTCCTGATGAGAAGAGGCGTATCAGGTAAGACCAACGCCCCTTCTCCATCCTGGGAGGAGCCAGCAGTCAGGATGGGACATAGCAGAGCTTGTAGTCCCAGTGGGAGGGCACACAGTGATCAGGTAGAAGCCTCGACGACCCTCTGCAGCACTCTGCGGCCGAAGGCTGTGTCAGCCGACGCGTACTTGTCAATTTTGTAATGCCGGATGAACTGCGACGGAGAGGCCCAAACCGCTGCCCGGCACAAGTCCTCTAATGAACATTGGGTCGCCCAGGCGGCCGAAGTAGCTGCACTGCGGGTCGAGTGCGCCGTAATAACAGGAGGACGTGGAAGCGAAGCCAGTTCATAGGCCTTGGCGATGGCGCCCCTGACCCATCGTCCGATGGAAGTAGAGGAAGCTTTAAGCCCCAAGGTCCGGGGTAAGAAGGCCACAAGGAGAGCTTCCGTCTTCCTAAAAGGCCGCGTCCGCTCGATGTAGACGCGCAGAGCCCTCCGGACGTCCAACGTATGCCAGCGTCGCTCGGAAGGATGAACAGGGTTGGAGCAAAATGATGGCAACACCAGCTCCTGCGCTCTATGGAAGACCGAATTAACCTTCGGCAGGAAAGACGGGTCCATTCGAAGCACCACTTTGTCACGGTGAAATATGCACAGGTCATCACGGATAGAGAGCGCCGAGAGTTCCGAAATCCTGCGAGCGGACGTTATAGCCAACAAAAATGCCACCTTAAAAGACGGGTGTCTGAGAGAGGCCTCCCTCAGAGGCTCGTACGGAGAACCGATAAGCGAGCGCAGGACTTTGGGAAGGTCCCAGGTGGGGAACCTGTGGATCACCGGAGGCCGAAGGTTGGACGCCCCCTTGAGAAAACGACGCACAGTGGGCAACTGTGACAGGGACCCAAAATGGCCACACGAGAGAACTGACGAAAGGGCCGCCACCTGCCGCCAAAGAGTGTTAGGTGAAAGACCCCTGTTGAGACCCTGTTGCAGGAATTTCAGGACCTTAGGCAACAGAATCCGTAGCGGCGAAAAACCCCATGAAGTACACCAGGCGCAGGTGGTCTTCCACATAGTGGAGTAGATCCGCTCCGTAGACGGCCTGCGGGAGGCCTGAATTGTCAAAATCACGTCCTGATCGTAATCCTGGCTAGTCAAGCTGTTCCGCTCAAGCGCCAGGCGGTCAACTGGCACCACTGAGGGTCCGGGTGAATCAGCGACCCCTGGCTGAGGAGAGCAGGGGAGAAGGGGAGCTTCCAGGGATCCGCCACGGAAAGAGCCCTGAGGTCCGCAAACCAGGGCTGTCTCGGCCAATAGGGAGCAAGTAGGACCAGTTCCGCCCTCTCTTGGAGCATCTTCCGAATGACTTGGGCCAGCGTGGGAAGGGGGGGGAAGGCATAAAGAAGACCCCTCGGCCAGGGGCTCCGAAGCGCGTTGACCCCTTCCGCGCCCCGGGAGGGAAAACGGGAGAAGAACCTCGGGAGCTGGGCATTCTCCGGGGTCGCGAAGAGGTCCACCAGAGGGGACCTGAATTTGTTGGAGATGGAGCGGAACACAGCCGGGTCGAGACGCCACTCGGCCTGGTCCACCGCCGACCGACTGAGCCAATCCGCCTGGACGTTGGAGACCCCGGAGATGTAGTCCGCTGACAGGGAGAGTAGATGACGCTCTGCCCACAGCCCCAGTCGCAGCGCCTCGGTCATGAGAGTCCGTGAACGGGTATCCCCCTGGCGGTTGATGTGCGCCTTCATCGTCATGTTGTTGGTCAAGACTAACACATGACGGCCCGACACTAGACGATGGAACTGTTTGAGGGCCAATGACACCGCACGCAGCTCTAGCCAGTTGATGGAGCACTTGGCTTGTGCCCCTGACCACAGACCCTGAGCCATGTGACCCTGGCAATGGGCGCCCCAACCGGCGAGACTCGCGTCCGTCGTGATGGTGATGGTGGTCGGAACTATGAAGAGGGAGCTGTTGGAAATGGCCGGAGACTGCCACCAAACCAGGGAACGACGAACCCTCGACGGGAGCTGGACTTTGTGGCACGACGATCCGCGACCCTCCTTCTGAAAGGGAAGGAGGAACCACTGTAGCTCCCTGGAATGAAGGCATGCCCAAGGGGTGATGGCCAGGCAGGAGATCATCTTCCCCAGGAGAGTGGACAAAACCGACAAGGGGGAAGAGGCCGTGTGTTGAACCTGCGACGTGAGCTCCCTAAGGCTGGCCTGCCTCTCTCCCGAAAGAAAAACCATACATGCCCTGGAGTCGATCACCGCCCCCAGGTGCTCAATCGAGGTGGAAGGAGAAAGATGACTTTTACCAATATTGATAAAAAAACCGTGCTCGCTCAGGACGGAGGAAGTCACCTGGAGGTGCCGAAGCGCCAGATGTTTAGAAGGCGCGTGCACCAAGATGTCATCCAGGTAGCATTGGACCCTGATAGACAAGGTCTGGAGATGTGCCGCCAGGACCGCTAAAATCTTCGTGAACACCCTCGGGGCCGAAGAAAGCCCGAAGGGCAGAGCCCGATACTGAAAATGCCTACCCGCATAGCAAAACCTAAGGTATTTGCGGTGATGGTGCGAAATAGGGATATTCAGGTAGGCCTCAGTTAAGTCCAGCGAGGCCATGAAATCCCCCTGACGAATACACGCCAAAATAGAGTGCAGGGAGTGCATCTTGAACTTCCTGTAATTTAAATAAGAGTTCAGACGCTTCAAGTCAAGAATCGCCCTCCAGCCCCCCGAGGCCTTCGGGACCACAAAGAGGATAGAATAAAACCCCTGACCCTGTTGGTCAAGGGGCACCCGCTGGATGGCCCGAATATCCAGCAGATGCTGCACCGCTTCATCCATGAGCGCCCTTTTGGAAGGGACCGAAGATGTGGGACACTGAAGAAAAAACCTTGGGGGGAGGGAGAGGAACTCAAGAGAAAGGCCATACCGGACGGTGTCTAGCACCCATGAATCAGAGGTGGTAGAGGCCCAGCGGGATGCAAACCTAGCCAGGCGACCCCCAATTGGGACGTCCGAGAAATCACCACCTCCCCCTCCTGGTGGGACGACCCCCAGAGGAACCTCGGAAGGGCCTCCTAAACTGTTTCCCCCTCCCGGCTCGATCCTGGGTGGAGCGAGAATGGAACCCGAACTGACCTGGGGCCCGGGAGAAACTGGAGCCCTGGTAAGGTTGCCGAAAGGGCCGCCTGGAATAGGGAGACTGCCGCGGGAACCCCTTCCGGGAAAGAGAGGGAAGGATCTTCCGCTTCTCGCGGGATTCTACTAGGATAGGCTCGATGGACTCTCCGAACAGATGCTGTCCTTTGATGGGACCAGACGCAAGGCGCCACTTGTGGCGGGGGTCTGCGGACCACTGCTTCAACCAATGCATGCGCCGTGCCACCGTGGTAGCTGCCAAAGCCTTGGAAGCGAACCTGGACGCATGCAAGGAGGAGTCGGAGAGAAACTGGCAGGCCGCGAAAACCTTGTTCAAGTCTTGTTGCGCTCGCGGGTTAGAAGCCGGAAGATGTTCCTGAATCTGCTTGAGCCAAATGAGAGATGCTCGGGGGAAGAAGGAGGATGTAGATGAGGCCTTGATGGACCAGGCCGCCGCCTGGTGAGCCCGAATCAGAGCCTGTTCCATCTTCCTATCCTCGGGCTTCAGAACCTCCTCCGACTCCCCCGGCATAGTGGCGGGCGCGTGCAAGGCCAATACTGGAGGATCCACCGAAGGGACGTCGAGGAGATCCGCCAGATCAGGAACTACATTAAAGAACTTGCGTTCTACGGCCGAGGGGGAAGGCCCTGAGGCTGGATTGGACCACTGCCTCTTGACCGAATCCAGAAATAAGGGTGGAGCTGGCACAAAATCCAGTGTAGGAGCGACTTCGGAGAACAGCAGATCCACATGTTGATCATCCGATGACTCCTGAGTTACAGGGACCTCAAGTCCCACAGCTGCTTTAGCCTTAGCTAGTAGAGACCTAAAGAGACCAGGGGGGAACAATCCCAAGGAGACCTGTGGCTGGGAAGCTGCCTCCTCATCCTCAGAAAGGTCCCAGGAGTAGTCTTCCGCCGAAGCGTGGCCTTCCGCCAGGCTGGCTGCCTCAGAAACATCGGAGAGGCCATCCTCCTCAACCGCCCCGGTGCTGGTGGCTGGGAGGGGCGCGCGGCGGGAAGCAGACTCCTCTCCTTTGCGACGTGGCAGAGAAGAGGCCAGGGATTGCAGGTTAGCGGTTATGCTCTTCTGGACCGCTTCTGCAATCCAGAGCTGAAGACTAGCCTGATCCAGAGGCAGGGCGAGGTCAGGAGCAGCAGCAGGGGCCACGGGCAGGGGCCTGGAATCTGGCTCCGACAGGCCCAGAGGAGGAGCCTGTGGGGTTACCCCAGCCCCTAGGCCCTCAGGACCCCAGAGATCTGGGCTAGCCCTGGGTGAGGGCAGGGCATCCATAGCTGAAGGGTCATCGCCCGACTCCGCCCGGTCGCCCGCCGTGGCCCTGTCTGCCCTGGAGCAGATTTTCTGCAGGGCCCGATCCCTTCGCTTCTCAGCCCTCTCGGAGGCCCTGGAGCCCGATTTCGAACCCCTGGAATGATGAGAGGAGGAATCCGGATCCTCCTCAACCACGCTCCTATTCAACTTGCTCAGCCGTTTACCACCCGGCTTGTTAGCGTGGGCCGATGCTCCCCCCGTCATTCTCAAACTAAGCAGCCGCTTGGGTGAGATGTGAAACCACCAGGCAAAGGCCCAAAAGGAGCACTCCGGAAGGCCCACAGGATGACCCAGAGGAAAAACGGGGGGGAGGATCGGGACTCAAACCCCCAGGGCCGGATGCCTAACAGCCACGAAGCTCCTTAGAGGCGCAAGCGCTAGAGCGACGATCCGACCGGTCAAAGATGGGGGGGCCGCGAGCGACACTCCAGCAGCAAAATTCCCCCCCCCCTCCAAAGGCGCCAAAAGGCCTGCCTAAAGTCGAGAGGGAGTCCGCGAGTGAAAGCTCCAGCGGCCACAAAACTCCCCGTGCCAAGTATCGGATAGCAGCAAGCTGCGAGCTCCAGCTCCAGCGGTGGGAAGTCGGCTCAGAAAAAGGGCGCCAAATACGGCCGGTTTCAGAGAGGGGAGACCGCGAGAGAAAGCTCCAGCGGAGGCTTGACTCCCCGCGCCCTAAGCACACATCCTAAATTACAGGTGGGGGAGATGCGGCAAGAGGGTGGCGAGCCCTCGCCGTCGGAGCGCCAGCGGCGATTAGAGTATCGCAAGGCCGCCGCGAATCCAATGTCCCCCGACGATCAGCTGAGGGCCAGGCCGCAGCCGCTAAAGGAGCGCGTGCAAGGGGGGAGCCCAGGGCCTTCCACCTCACGTGGCAGACTGGGCTACAAGCCGCTGCGTCAATGCCACGCAGTCTCCTCTCCCACCGAACAGAGCCACTTACAGATGAAGATCAAGATCGAGAAGGACACTCTGACCGTTGGAACCAGCAGTTGGGATGGAGTCAAGAAAGCCGCGTCCAATTCTGCCGAGGACCGAGTCAGAACTGGGTAACCAGGGGGCGGATCCGGCTACAATCAGATTTGACTCGGCCCTCGTTGCTGACGGACAGGGACAGCCCATCCTGACTGCTGGCTCCTCCCAGGATGGAGAATGGGACAGAGAGCAAACCCCACTGATGATGTTACCTTGTTGGGTCATGAAACGTTTGCAAGAATATCACCAAGCTCCGAGAGCACCGAGGACCCCACACTTCAACCCTAAGCTACAGATATTCTCTTCTATCAAGAGAGAAAGGTGAATCTAGAGAAGGCATATGCAGATAAAATGTATAAAAGTCACTGGTCTCTATAACAGCTTTCATGCAGATGACAGGTTTTGAAGAGCAATTTCTGGGACCTTCCTATCTCCCATTGACATGTTAGATTAAAACCAGAAGATGACTAATTTTTTTTAATTCTTGCTTTTCTGCCCCCAGAGCCCTCAAGAGTCACGTAGAATACAAATGCTGTTAAAAACTAAAAAGAACCTCTATCCGAAAGAAATGCCAGTAGTCCAAAATAACAATACTGTAGTATTGGTCCATATTAGAACTCTAATGATTAAAAAAACTAAGTTACCAGGTCATATAAGATGGGTAGCTTTATGAACTATTTGGATGGATGGATGGATGGAGGGAGGGAGGGAGGGAGAGAGAGAGGGAGGGAGGGATGGTGGATAGCAAACAAACCTGCAGATAAGAAACTTGGCAAATGTATAAAAAGTGAATAACTTAAACTCATTCTATCAAGAATACCAATTTTTCTCACAATTTGGAACAAAGGCACAGAGAACTCACATTCTGACAGAGCTGGTCAATCTACAAGAGAAATAACGTAAATCCAGATTTTTTTTGCAGCGTGCAACTTTTCTTCCACGCTAGGCTTACATGGTTTAACACGTGATTCTAAGCCATAATATGTTTTTTTGTTTCTTGCTTTCTCTGACATACAAACCGACTCCAAGCAAGAAATCACATTTTTTTTGGCAAGGGCAGGGGTCAACAATGTATTATTCAACAAAATCTTAGTGTGTTTAGGCTATGCTGAGTTGTCGAAGTGAAACCCAGATTCTTTGCTAATTCCTTATTTTGGCCTCCATCCTCTGGTAATTTGGAAAGACAAATCAGGACTTCCCCGAACCAGTCACCATTGTTCATCGGAAAGATTAATTCTGGCTCAGCAAGCAATAGATAAAGCCCATCTTGACTTAATGCTGCATCTAATTACAGCTTCCATCAATAACAGGAAAGACACATACATACCCAATCAGTCCCTCTTGCACAAAGTGGCTGAATATAATTCTCCGGTTATTTAGTTATGGATTTCTTATTTAGAATTATCACGGCTGTTTTATGCTATGTATCGTTGTTTATTAACTGCCAAGGGTTTTAGCAGATTACAGTGGATTACAAGTCGGAGTAACTACAAACATACATAAATATATACACACATTCCAGGACTGTAAAATGGATTTAGAGCTAGCATTAGGATGTTATCAAGCAGCGCTAAAAATATATATATTATATGTAGATCAAAATGAAATCTGGCTCTCTTACATCAATCAATTATACTTGGCAACAACCGCTGGTAAGGAAAGAGAAATGGTTAAGAATGCCAAGCTGCTTTTTAATTTTCAAGCATTTGAAACATAGCTATCTGTTTCAAAACTGTGGCTTGGACAAATTAATGTTTTGGCTTGCAGGAACCCTCTTGAATTCCATGGGCAGCTAAGGCAATGTTTCATGCTAAGCAAAACGGTCAAAACATTTGGAGATTCTTGGTGGGATAGAAAGAAAAGGGGAATTTTGGTGCACAGGATGTTTTCGGTTCTCAATATTTGTGATTTTTTTGTTTGGGAATATGAAGAAGTTTGTCGGACTACGTTGGAGATACTCTGATAGGATGCAAGGAAGAAAAAGTTTCTCATTTCCTTAACAGATTTTTTTTTTTTTTTTTTTTTTTTTTTTTTTTTTTTTTTTTTTTTTTTTTTTTTTTTTTTTTTGGTTTGTTTGTTAAAAAAGTATCCCACTTAAGATATATTTTTTTTCTTTTGGGAGAGGAAGGTCCCTCTACAAACAGGTTTGCAGAAATTTCTCTCTTGAATATGGAAGCTGGGGAGATAGAAATTAGTGCTTCTCAGGCTTGAGACAACAGTTATGTAAACACTCAGCAGATGGTTCCAACTATTAAGACTGGGAAGATAACAGCCAATTTTCTGTTGATTTAAAAAGGCATAGAGGAAAAAGAGACAGACTATTTCATTTTTACACATCCTTCTTTGGACATATTATGAGAAGACCCAGTTCTCTGGAGAAGACTGATGCTGACAAAGGTGGAAAGAAAGAGAAGAAGAAGAAGAGGGCCACCAGCAGGGTGGACGAGATCCGTTATAATGATGATGGGTGCTATGTTGGAAGATCTGAAGGATCAGGTGAGGGACAGATCATCACGGAGAACATCTATTTATGTGGTTGCTAGGAGTCACCACTGTCCTGAAGGCACCTCATCAGTGAGTCAACCAGGGGTAGTCAACCTTGACCACTTGAAGATGTGTGGACTTCCGACTCCTAGAATTCCTCAGCCAGCATCCTCAGTCAATGGAAAGACTCAGCTCTCTGGAGAAGGTTCTAATGCTGGGAAAGGTAGAAGGATAGAGAAGACAAGGAGGTCCACCAGCAAGGTGGATGGAGACAGTTATACTGTTAATGGGTGCACTGTTAAGAGGATCTGAAGGACCAGGTTAGGGACAGACCATCATGGAGAAAATCTGTCTATGCTGCTAAGAATTGACACAGTCACTGTCTTGATGGTGCCTCAATCAATCAAAATCAATCAATCAATCAATGCAAGGACTCATCTCTCTAGAGAATGCTCCGATTCTGGGAAACGTGGAAGAGAAGAGGAGGACAACTAGGAGGAAGTGGGACAGACTCGGTTACAGGGGTGATGAATGCTTCATTGGGTGACCTGAAAGACCAAGTTAAGAGATAGATTTTCATGGAGAAAATCTATGTTGCCAATAAGAGTTGACAATGACTTAATGGCACATAGTATATCAATGAAATACACACACACAGATTCCACAAATTAGTCTGGAAGTATGATATGGAAAAGAAGAGTGTATAGTGTAAAACAAAACAAAAACAAAAAAATAACAAGGAACCCTGGCTTGTAACTTATCCAAAGATGCAGAAATGTAAACCCACAAAGTCAGCACTCTTGTCTCAGGCTACATCAATTTTCCTTTCAAGAAATCAAAGAGAACACTTCGAACTCCTTTATAATTCTTCAAGGTATAAAGCATCCTAAAACCATATTTGTACAACCTCTTTGTTTATGCTTAGAAGTTCCCGCGGTTGCTTTAATGTCTGTCCCGAGAGAGAGAGAGGGGGGGGGGGAAGAAAGTAAAGAGGGAGCAAGGGAGAGAAAAAAAAACTTTTTAAAAAACAAAGTACACAGCGTCAGCCTCCAGCTACTTATTCATGCTTCTTTTGAAGACCGCCAGGGTAAGTTCAGCTCCAGTGATTCCCAAATGTTGTCGACAAGTACAACGGTCCTTTGTAGAAGAGGGGAGGGGGGGGGAAACCGGACTGGAGAACTTGAGATATTCTCTTAGGAGTTTCTGATCAACCAGAAATTATTCCGACCTGGTCAGAAAATTTAAATCTCCTGCTCGGTTCATTTCCATGCTGCCAAGCCACAAAGACACTTTCTCTCTGGGATACAACAAGCAGAGGTTGGTATGACTAAAGCTACATTTGCTTTTGCGCGTCCTCAACCCCCAACACACTTCAGCTGTATTCCCTTAATTTGGCCATCTCTCTTGGGGTCATGGAGTACATCTTTGGTGATGTACTGTGGGACCCTTCAGGGTCGGTTTTCACCAGATACCTGCCAATATGATATCTATATATATAAAAGCCAAATACCACTCACGCATCATCACGAAATGTCCAGAACCGTAAAGCCTACAAACTTGAAACTAGGCACGTATGTTCCTCTTGGCTTCTAGGTGCTTGCTAAGAAAGGATTTTTCGAAATGACCATCAGATCATTAGTTATTACTTATATTATTAACACGCTCTGATGCTAAGGAGTTAGACGTTCTACTCCCCCTCCCCACCTGAAAAGAACTCTGTTCCAACTGCCAGTGGGCGTGGCCAGCACGTGCAGGCTGGGAGTTTAGACATTCTACTCCATGCTAAGGAGTTCAGTTTTGTAGCGAAGCACGGGTATCCAGCTACTAGTTTCCAATAAACCTATTCTTTGTGGATTCTACCTGCCTCAGAGTTTTTGCTTGCGATGGATCTATTACTTGGAACCCTGGCATTAGCTGCACAGCCTTGCCACCCTTAGGAACAGGCTAGAAGTTAAAACAAAACTCAGAAAGACTCTCCTAATTGGGTCTACGACAACTGGCCGCACACCCAACTCGCTGCGGCCAACTCTCCGCCGGACAAGAATTACACTAACATGGAAAAAATAGTGGAATAGAATCGTTAAAGAAAGGATGCCAAAGGAGGGACAAAATGAAATGTGAATGACAAAAATTAAGATATATTTTTTAACATTATTTTAAGTGATTAAATTGAATCGTTGAATTGTCCTGTAACGACTTGTACCATGGCGAGTTGGCTGCAGCAAGTTGTCCCATTCCACTCCAAATCACCTTGATAAATTTCTCATCATCGCCCCACTCTCAGGAAGACTCAGTATTTTCTTGACAAGCCTTATAATTTGTTTGCACAGAAGCCTCTGCTCTTTTTAAAAAAAAAAATTATTTTATTTTTTATTAGGCAAGGAGTATTTTTAGCCGCTGAGCTGTTGCAGCAGGATGCTTCTTTCTCCCTTCCCCCCTTTTCTAGCAGACACACACACACACACATTCTCTCTCTCTCTCACACACACACACACACACATTCTCTCTCTCACACACACAATCCTCACACACTTTCTCTCTCACACATTCTCTCTCACACACACACACATACCCCACCCATCCCACACACACACACACACACATTGGCATATATATCTTTTTACAAAGTAAGAGGTTACAGCTTTTTGGTTGTAGAACCTGCCTTTAGGTTCATTCTGCCTCATAGGCTTTCCTTTCTTATTGCCTCACTTGCCTCTTGCTGACTTAACTGTATATTGGACTTGAATGGCTGAATTTTCTGTGTAAGCACTTTCTCTTCGGTCTGCAGACTGGAAAGTCAAGA
>QLTV01020722.1:468850-479735 GCA_003457575.1 Thermophis baileyi
GAGGGGTGGAGGCAGGCAGGCAGGAAGAATCCAGACAAATTCCAAGGATTAACAATGGAATTCAAATCAAGGACAAATCAAGGATGAAATAAGAGTTTCCCAACACCAAACTAACTTAAATGGAAAGTTGGGTGTCACGTTTCATTTCCTGGTTAAAAGTAGTTCTCAACTTACAACTAAAATTGAGGCGGCAAGTTGTGTTAATCATTAAACGGGTCGCCACATGGCTGCGCCTGATTTTAGAATCATTTTTGCGGCCGTTGTTAAGTGAATGACTGCAGCCATTAAGTGAACGTGGCAGTTGTTAAGCAAATCCATTGTCCGCAGTGGGGTTCTTTTGTCAGAAACTGGTAGTACACATCAGTTTCTGGCAAAACCATGGGACCCTGGAAACGTCTGTAAATGCAGGCTGGTTGCTGAGTGCACCAAAGGCAACTGATTTTCTTGAGCAGGGGGTTGGACTAGAAGACCTCGGAGGTCCCTTCCAGCCATAGGATTCTATGTTCTTCCAATATGCAGACGTTTTAAAATGTTGCATATATTAAACATACAACCAGCTACCAAGCCGAATGCAAACAGACTGCTAAACATTGAGAAGGGTTGAAGGACGTCAATCCAAAGACTTATTATTATTATTTTTTTTGCCTTATTTCCAGAGAAAATTAATTAAATAAAGAGCAATGTTTTCTCTTTGGGGGCACAAATCTACAAGCTGGATTTGCAGAGCCATGAAGTTTCGAGTCTGGAACTTGCCAGGTTAAGGAGAATGAAATGCAAATTACAGCAACCTGGGATACAGGTGCAATTAACTTCAGTCCTGAAGCTGATGTCTGATTTCCCCTGTGGTTCTAATGTTGAGCACATTGTCTGCTCCTGTTCCGCAGTTTACCCTTCCCCAAACTCCTTCGGGACAGGTAGCTGATGTTTTTCGTATCTTTGGCTTGCAGAGAGGGAGAGAAAGTGCATTAAAAAGACAGCCCCCCAAATAATCAGGTCCCGTGGAAGACTGTACCCTTCAAAGCACAGATCAGGAAGCTAGAGAGATGCAAACTTTTAAACGTTTCTTCCTGTTAAAATGCTCTCCTCTAACCATCTTCCAGAGGTTGGAAAGGATATACCGTATTTTTCGGAGTACAAGACGCTCCGGACTATAAGACGCACCTACCTTTTTTGGGGAGGAAAACAAGAAAAAAAAATCTGCCTCTGCCTCCCAGCAATTTGCCTCCTTGCAGCAAACAGAAAACAGCCTGTTTCAGTTTCACTTTCAGCTTCAGCACAGCCTGATTAGCACAAGAAAAAAAAGTCTGCCTCTGCATGCAATAGGCAATGGCAATCCTTGCAGCCTGAAACAGTTGATGGTCGGGAGGCCATCCAAATCAGCTGCTTGTATTAATCAGGCTGTGCTGAAGCTGAAACTGAAACAGGCTGTTTGCTGTTTGCTGCAAGGAGGCAAATTTCTGGGAGGCAGAGGCCAAAGGGTGGGGGCCGGCGGGTGGGCGGGGCTACATTCGGTGTATAAAATGCACCCAAATTTTCCCCCTCTTTTGGGGGGGGAAGTGCATCTTATACTCCGAAAAATACGGTAGGTGGTACTCGACTTATGACCGTTGGAAGTTAAGACAGGCTCCCCCTAAAGGTACTTAGGACACAGTTCTGAAGTTCTGATGGCTATCCCCCCCCCCCAAGTGATCAGGTGACTGCATCTGAGCCCTCAGCAACTGGCCTGGAAGCTCAAAAATCGGAAGTGAATGACGTGTAGATGTTGTTTATCTCTATTCAGTTCAAGATGGCGACTGCAGTGCCACAACTGAAGTTCTTATAGTTTTAGATCATATACTGCAGACCCCCTTGGAAACCACCTGACATCCTTGGAAGTAAGGTAGGAGATAAAAAGGAGTCCCTGCAGATTTTACTCCACTAGTGGTTGCTGACTCTGGTGGGTGGTGCTCATCTCCGTTTCAAGGCCATTGAGCCAGCTCATTTCTGCGGTCATGTGGCCAACATGACGTCACGAAGCGTTGTTACCTTCCCACCAAAGTGGTACCTATTAATTTACTCACATTTGGGTGCTTTCGAACTGCTAGTTTGGCAGGAGCTGAGGTGAGGACGAGAGCTCACCACGTTGTGTGGAGCTCAGGTCTCGAACCCGGGCTGTCAGATTCCAGCCGAGAAGCCTAGCATCTTAAACACTAAGCCACTGCACCAGCAGGGTAGGAGATAAGCATAAACAAGTAAATAAATACCCAACTCTGTTCTTCTACCTGCAAGCAAGATCCTCCAGCTTTGTCCCAAGGATGCAAAGCTTGAAAAAGATAATGAGAAGCTTTGGTGGTCACAGTTTAAAAAAAGATGTGGAGACTCTAGAAAGAGTGCAGAGAAGAGCAACCGAGATGATTAGGGGACTGGAGGCTAAAACATACGAAGAATGGTTGCAGGAACTGGGCATGGCTAGTCTAGTGAAGAGAAGGACCAGGGGAGACAGGATAGCAGTCTTCCAATATTTGAGGGGCTGCCACAAAGAAGAGGGAGTCAAGATATTCTCCAAAGCACCTGAGGGTAGAACAAGAAGCAATGGGTGGAAACTAATCAAGGAGAGAAGCAACTTAGAACTAAGGAGAAATTTTCTGACAGTGAGAGCAATCAACCAATGGAACAGCTTACCTTCAGAAGTTGTGGGAGCTTCAGCACTGAAGGCTTTCAAGAAGAGACCGGACTGCCATGTGTCAGAAACGGTTTAGGGTCTCCTGCTTGGGCAGGGGGTTGGACTAGATGACCTACAAGGTCCCTTCCAACCCTGTTATTCTGTTGTTATTCTGTTAATTCTCACATTTCCAGTGCCTGTGAATGTCCACACATTGGGCACCTCTGAAAAAAGGCCAAGCTTGCACCGCCTCGGGGTTCCTCTGTATCCTGTCACTGACCAATTTCAGCTCAATGCAGAAGTCTGCCAAACCTCTAACACAGAAGGTGGGGGGGGGAGAGAAGCTGAGTTGGAAAAGGACGCCAAAGAACTATTTACACCCAGTGACTGACTCAGCTGTAACATGACCTTGATTGTGTCTTCTTTGCTAAGAAGAACATGAAGTGCCAATTGCTTCTATTCAGCACCTTTTGCCAAAAAGAAAAAGAAAAAGAGAAAAACCAACACGCCAGGGCCTCTTTCCTTGGCTGTTTTTCAGCGTTCTCCTTCACTCCTTCATTCCTCTCTTCCTTTGCATTGCTTCCCCCCCCTCCCTTCTTTTTCCAGATTGTTTCAAAGGCTGAAAACATTCCTTGTGTTGTTATTTCTTTGGTGTCTACTCAGGCCAAAAAGCATTGTTAGAGACCACACACACACACACACACACACACACACACACACACTCACCACGGTCTGTTTGTGGCAGTCCCTGTCTTACAACCATTCGTTCAGTGACCGTTTGAAGTTTTAACAGCACTGAAAAAGTGACTTACGACTAGTCCTCGCACTTACAATCGTTGCAGCATCCCCAGGGTGATCAAAATCCAGGCAGTTTGACAACTGCTATGTATTTACAACAGTTGCGGTGGTCCTGGGGTCCTGGGATCACCATTTGTGACCTTCCCAGTCACTTTCCAACAAGCAAAGTAAAGGGAGGACATTGGATTCGCTTGATGACTGTGGGGTTCACTTAACAACAGAAGCGATTCGCTTAAGAACCGTGGCAGGAAACATTGTAAACTTGGGCACAGCTCCCCGAACAACCGCCTTGCTTAGCCACGGAAATTACGATCCCAAATGTGGTCGTAAACCCGAGGACTGCCTGTAGGTCGAATGGACAATCCATTTTGCAACCAAGCAAACAACTAAGAGCCGCAGTGGCACAATGGTTAGAATGCAGCACTGCAGGCTACTTCTGCTGACTGCCGGCTGACTGCAAGTTGGCAGTTCGAATCTCACCAGGCTCAATAGCACTAGCAATAGCACTCAGACTTATATACCGCTTTACAGTGCTTTACAGCCCTCTCTAAGCCGTTTACAGAGTCAGCCTCTTGCCCCCAACAATCTGGGTCCTCATTTTACCGACCGCAGAAGGATGGAAGGCTGAGTCAACCTTGAGCCGGTGAGAATCGAACTGCCAAATTGCAGGCAGCCGGCAGTCAGCAGAAGTAGCCTGCAGTATTGCATTCTAACCACTGCGCCACCGTGGCTCAAGGTTGACTCAGCCTTCCATCCTTCCGAGGTGGAGAAAATGAGGAGACCTAGATTGCTGGGGGCAAGAGGCTGACTCTGTAAACCGCTTAGAGAGGGCTGTGAAGCGGTATATAAGTCTAAGTGCTATTGCTATTATACAACGCTGACTTAGTTTACATGATCGATCAACCCAAGTCATGTAGATACGTTTTCATTCTTTCCAGAGTGGCCTCCAGGTAGAATCGTACAGCCTCCACTGCTTCTCATCTCAGCAGGGTGCATCTCCAACCAAACCCAACCAACCTCGAAACAAACAAACAAAAACGGTACGGTGGAACGGATGCAAAAATATCCTCTGCTTTTTCTCCCAGCAATTCTTCGAAAGCTGAACACCACGCCAGGGGTTCTGCTCTCCCAATATTTTGAGGACCTTGTGGAGTTTTGCAAACGGTTGATCGTAGAGATTTTTGTTTGAATAGCATTCCATCTGTTTGAAGGGTTATTTATATTTGAAAAGCAGAAAGGGAGAGAATAGGCATTGTAGTTTTAAAAGAACTGAAAGGAGGGGGAAAGCAGAGGGGGAAAAAATAATAATCTTTGTGCAGTACATTCTACAGGGTTAAACCAAGATAGCAAGAATTTGTTTCATGGGAGGGGAATGAACTGGTCTACAGAGGTCAACACTCAGCCAATGTCTATTTTGACTCCTGAGGAAAGTTGAAAATGCTGCAATGAATGAGTTCACACGTGCCAATAAGCTACTAGCCCTCACTGATAAATTACAGTGGTTGAGTTCACACGATAGCCAAAACATTTTGGAACCGGAAAAGCATTATATTTCTGGGGGAAAGATCTTAGTTTGCACAAATGCAGAATATTCAGTACAGATAGTCCTTGATTTATGACCACAATTGGGAGAATTTTCATTGCTGAGCAAGGCAGTTATGAAGTGAATGACGCCCGATTTTTACAACCTTTTTTTCCCCCATGGTGTTAAGCAAAGATGGAGATGTGTAAAGAGAAGACATGTTCTCAACGATTCACAATCCAAGTTGGTTGACCACAAGCAGGATGGATAAAGGAGACAATGTCCTCATCATCAGAGGGATACAATCAAGACCAAGTGGGGTACTAATACCACTCTGTAAAGCCTCAGCTCTGACTTGGGTGAGAAGTGAAATGTCTTCAAAGAAAAAACAAGAAAGTCCAGTTGCCTTTTGGGGGGGGAAGCACCTTTGGAACAATCGTGACCTGGATGACTGAGAATCTCCATAGACTTTTAGCTATGCACTTTGGGATGAACACCCTTCGAATGCTGCGGGATTTCCACAAAAATTGCAGACTACAGGAACCATCTGTGCTTCAGTTTGAGATGCAGACAACACAGACTCGTCCCCAACAGCCTGCGCCTGTCTTCAACAGTGAAGGGACCCAGGGCAGAAAACATCCTGCAGCCCAGAAGCTCCATACCCATTTGCACTACTCAGGTGACCCTGAGGACACAGATAAACCTCCCAAGTGGACTCTCTAAAAGGAATGCAAATGACCAGCTGTCTGCAAGGAGTATAAATCCTTCCATTCCCCCACCCCCAATCTCTCAGTCATCCAGGTCATGGTTGTCCCAAAGGTGCTTTTTTCAAGAGGCAACTGGACTTTCTGGATTTTCTTTGAAGACATTTTACTTCTCATCCAAGAAGCTTCTTCATATCTGACTGGATGGTGGGGAATGGAAGGATTTATATGTCATGCAGACAGCTGGTCATTTGCATTCTTTTAGAGAGTACAACACAGTCCTTTCAGCTGTTCCAAGAAGGCTCCACACCTATTTGCACTACTCAGGTGAACCTGAGGACACAGATAAACCTCCAAGTGGCCTCAATGACTCTCTCAAAGAATGCAAATGAACAGCTGTCTGCAAGGAATATAAATCCTTCCATTCCCAACCATCCAGTCGGCGCTGAAGAAGCTTCTTGGATGAGAAGCGAAACGTCTTCAAAAGAAAAAACAAGAAAGTCCAGTTGCCTCTTGAAAAAAAGCACCTTTGGGACAACCATGACCTGGATGGCTGAGAATCTCCAGACTTGCTGCCTTTCTAGTTATTTATCTATTTGGCTGAGTTGCTTCCCAAATATAATACCAGAAGAGTAAATCAGATAGCACTCTGGGAGTAAATACCAATAAAAGAGACTCCTGCCCTATGGGAAAAGACAAAGATCAGATGCTTTCTGCGCGAAGATAAGTGTATCAGTTTAGCTATTTAAATTGCCCTGTTAGTCCCTCAGCTCTCCAAGTCCACAATAATACCTGAATATCAAAGTTATTTCCCCACAGGAGGAAGTCCATAGGAGGTGTTAGCGATATAGATTTGCAAAGCAAAAGCATAGAGGCGCTCCTCCACTTACGACCACAATTGGGATGGGAACGTCCGTTGCTAAGCAAGGCAACCATTAAGGGAGTCCTGCCCGAATTTATGATATTTTTTTGCTTAAGCAAATCACCATGGTTGTTAAGTGAATCGCGTGGCCATTAAGCAAATCCAGTTTTCCCCATTGATGTTGCTTGTTGGAAACCGGCTGGGGAGGTCACAAATTTATTTATTGGTTTGTTTGTTTATTTATTTTGCCGCCCCATCTCATTTCAAAGCAACTCTGTGATCCTGTGAGCCCAGGATGCTTCAAGCATGCTGGCTACCAAGTGCCTGAATTTTGATCAGGGACGCTGCGAGCCTGAAGTCTCTCTTTTCAGTGCCGTTGTGACTTTGAACAGTCGCTAAGGGAATGCTCTTTGATTCCTACAAATGGACAAATGGTTGCAAAAGCTTGTGGAACTAGCGGAGTTGGCAAACTAACTGCTTTGATTAAAGAAAAAAGCGCAATTACTTGGGTTTCTACTTGGAAACTGCTTCTGGACTTTGTGCTCGGGGTGGAAAAAATCCCAAACTTTGATTTTGGGGTTTACCGATTAATAGGTTTGTTGTCTTAGAAATGGCTAGTTTATATTATTATGTAAAAGTAAAAAGTTGAGGTTTGATGCAGAGGTGGGTTCCTGCCGGTTCGGACCGGCTCTATAGAACCGGTAGCGGGAATTTCCCCCTGCCCGCCGAACCGGCAGCGATGGCCAGCTGGACAAGCCCCTGAACCTGCTCTCTCGACTGCGCCATAGGCGCCGCCATCTTGTTTTTTGCTTCTGCGCACGCGCAGAAGCTTGGCTTTTAGCACTGCGCATGCGCGCGCGCCCACGCGGCCTGTGAGGAAGCGAACCGGCAGCAAGGTAAGTCAGAACCCACCCCTGGTTTGATGGTATTATCTTATTCGACTGCACCAAAGGGAGTTGGGAGTCAAGGCCTTTTCTTTCTTTTTTCCTCTTGCCCCAAGTTTTTCCCTTTCCTTTTTCCTCTCCTGTTTTCCTCCTGTTTTCTTTTGCGCTTTCGTATTGTGCATCATAAACTAATAAAAATAATAATTACGGCTAAACAAATGGTCTTCAGTCAAGGACCCCTTGCACACTTTCTAAATTTATTTTTAAGACAGTTGTAGATAAAAAAAATCCGACTAGAATTTCCATGCACCAGCAACCTTGTGCAATGCCAGTTCACATCAATTTCAAAACCAAGAACGAACGTTGAGGTTGATATTTTAATTGCCTCTCGTGAGGTTGCAACTGTTCTGCTCGCATCCAAGAAACAGCTACGGTCACACTCTTTTGGCTGCCCTTAATAATCTGTCTTTTTATCCACACTTGGCTCACTCTGCAAGGCATCATCAGCAGTCCAAAGGAGGAGAGGACCGAATGGGGAGGGGGGGGAGGAAATGTTTTTTACACCACCCGCCAATCAATACAGAAGCGTTATTATTATTATTTTTGAACCGACAATGGAACAAAACTTTGCAAACAAACAGGGAAAGAAAACCGAAATGAACACCAGTCCACAGAGTAAGAAGATAAAAGCAGAATACCCGTTTCACTTTAATGAGAACAAGAGAGATTGTTTTCATGCTCGTTTTTCATACATTCAGAAGCAATAAATAAAAAGCCAGAACAACAGAGCCTTTCTTGAAAGAACACCTGCTCTCTAAGTGGACACACGGTTTGCTACGAGTTTTGTCTGCAATTATCATGAACATTCGTCAGCGGTGGGTTGCTCCCGGTTCAGCCCGGTTCTGCGAACCGGTAGCGGCAGCGGGACGCTCCACCCACTTCTGCGCATGCACAGAAGCGTTGTGCGCGCGCGCTAACTGGTAGCAACGGGTTTTACGACCCACTACTGACATACGTGTTTGCACGTGTTAGGTTGCCATTCAAAAACGAGTGCCGTTGTTTCATTAAAGCTGCTGGTTTTTTTGTTGTTGTTTCGCGCAGGCACAATCACCGAATATTGTCTTCCTCTGATAGTGCCGGGAGGACTGGGGAATATGGTTTTGCAGACAATTAGTACAAATCTGCCTGATGCCGTCAGCGCTTAAAATAAACCCTGCATGCTAAGAAGCATCAGAGCAAGTTCAAAAAACCCTGAGAGGGAGGAGGGGAAGCCAGGAGAAAAATGCAAGGGGGAAAAAAAAAAGGCCCAAAGAATGCAAACAAAAATTTTAAGAAGGAAGCGATTGGCACACACATCTTCGGGGAGAACGCCAGCCTCCCAACGTTCCTGTTTCAAGCTCGATGAATAAAGGCAGCTCCTTTTGCATTTTAACTACTTGGAAACTGATGTCCTGTAAGACCAAGCGGATAGTTAGCCAGGGAGCAAGAGATGGATGGAGCAACAGTCTTGTAAGAACTGTGTTCTTCTATTGTGTTGCAGACTGTGGCTTGAGCACCCATCAGAATTTATTTAATTTATTATTATTTTATTTAACAAATTTATATAGCTGCCCACCAGACATGTCACTGGAAGGCAAAACCACGGAATTGTGTCTCACTTACTTGGGCCATGCCAGGCGGGGGAATTCACTGGAAAAAGCAATTATGCTTGGAAGAGTTAGCAGTAAAAGGAAACCAGGATGTCAAAGCAGGCGGTGGCTGGAAATCAACAAAGCTGACACCGGCCAGAACATAGAAAATCTCAAAGAAATAAATACAGGTAGTCCTCGACTTACAGCAGTTCGCTTAGTGACCGTTCGGAGTTACAATGGCACTGAAAAAAATGGCTTATGACCGTTTTTCACACTTACAACCGTAGCATCCCCATAGTCACGTGATCAAAATTCAGAGGCTTGGCAACTGGCTCGTATTTATGACGGTCGCAGAGTCGGGGGGGGTGTCACGTGATCCCCTTTGGAGACTTTCTGACAAGCGAAGTCAAATGGGGAAGGCAGATTCACTTAACAACCGTGTGACTAGCTTAACAACGGCAGTGATTCTACTTAACGACTGCAGCAAGGAAGGTCGTAAAATGGGGCAAAGCTCGCTTAACACATATCTCACTTAGCAACAGAAATTTGGGCTCAACTGTGGTCGTAAGTCGAGGACTACCTGCATTCGCAAGGAAGGTCGTAAAATGGGGTGAAAGTCCCGCTTAGCACAGCATAAATTTTCGGCTCAACTGTGGTCGTAAGTCGAGGACTACCTGTAGTGCAAGATCAAAAGGTGTGGAGAGACCTGGCCCATAAAGTTGCCAAGAGTCAGACATGACTGAGTGGATAACATCATCATCACCATCTAGCTGTCCAACTCATACGTAGATGACTCCAGGCAGCTTACAAATTTAAAAAATCCACTATATATATATATATATAAAAACCCCACAAAAAGCCCCCATCCCACCCACTCACCCAGTCACAGCAGCAGCAGCAACAATCTAATCAGTCACTTGACTGGTTCCATCTCCATTTGTGGGCCCCAGGTCCACTGGCAAAACCACTTTTTGGTATAGGTTCTCCTGCTTGAGAGCAGGGGGCTGGACTAGATGATCTCCAAGCTCCCTTCCAGCTTGATTCTATTCTTACCGCTTTCCATTTTTTGTAATGGGTTTAATTAAGGAGGAAAAAGAAGAAGCTGGCATGTTGTAAAGAAAACAAAAGTCTCTAGCACTATTTTTAATTACAAGAATGCCTCCTGGCCCCTAAGTATACTTCAGACGTTTGCAAGGCACCAATATGAAGGGTTAGTAGCAACGACTGCTCCTAGGAGCAGCTGTTAGCAGCAGCCGTGATGGCTAATAATTATCATTATTAGTCTTCCTTATGAGTTCCTGTTCTTCGTCATTAATGTAATCTATTATTACCGGCTCACTAGCCAAAAGAAGACACTGGAAGGAGAGGGGAACAGGAAGCTCATGCAAAATATTTGCATTTTTGACTGGCGTAACAGAAATTAGGAATATGGGCAGCCGATCCGAGGCAAAGCAGAGGGAAGAGAAAGGCCGTGAGCGGAGAGAAAAACGCAACAGAGAAACAGGGAGGGAGGCGAATGGTCTTTAGTGTACAAAGGTCTGTGGCTAAAGCTTCACAGCCATCCTGCTTTCATTAGATTATTTTTTCCCCCCATTGAGGGCACTAGCAGTGTGTATTTATGAACAACAGAGCTGCTTCTGGGCCCGAGACCACAGATTTTGCACAGGGAAGTTGCGTTCTTCCAAAAAAAAACCTTCCCATCGTTGCTCTGAGTAAGTGCAGAAAATAAACAAACACAGCCCCTCCATGACGGCCTCTCCATCACCATCCCTCCGTGATGTGAAAGAAAAGAGGAGAGAGAGAGAGAGAGAGAGAGAGAGAGAGAGAGAGAGAGAGAGAGAGA
>QLTV01020722.1:484044-494125 GCA_003457575.1 Thermophis baileyi
GGCCAGCCTCATGTGCGGCTTGTGCTGGGAAGAACAATGCTCCCATTCTCCGGCCTGGTTCGGAGCCACCCTGTGCACAGAGCATGCCCTGTTGAAATCAGCTGGTGCGCCATGTTCGGCTGATATAAGGTTACCCCCTTTGAATGGCAGGCTGTGCCAAGCCCAGACAGTGCCAGCTCCATTATTTACATACACCCTTCCAGCAGGAACAAAGCAGAAGAACTAGTTTATTTCTCCAAGAGCTGGATGGCTAAGAGAGGAGTTGGCTTGCGAGGGAGGAAGACAGGAGGAGGGAGGAGGAGGAGAACCGACAAGATATTCTGGCCAACAAGGAGAGGCTCAACGTGGGCCAGACTGTCCGGAGGACTCCAAGTGTGCCTTGCTAAGGCTCATCCTTCCAAAGCAAATGTCCACCCATCTTAAAGCTGCCACGGTTAAGAAACACTGGCCTAGGAGCTACTCTGAGGACCTCAGTAACCGAATAACAGAGTTGGAAGGCACCTTGGAGGTCTTCTAGTCCAACCCCCTGCTCAAGGAGGAGACCTTTCTGGATGAAGTGCAAGCTGTAAAATGTTTAACGGAAAAAAAAAAAGAAAACCTTGGTTCTGGCCCTGCTGACTACTAACCCAATTAGCTGCTTAGGCTTATGAAGAGACAGGGCCCCGAACGGCTAAAAATAATTTAATATATACATATTCCTCCCCTACCATCTCTGGTAGTAAGAGGAAAGAAACTTGTTCTCCACACAGAGGAATTTTATATTATCACTAGAGGAGAATATTTGTAGCTCAGGGTTGAAATGAGGTCTCCTTGGCGCTCTCTGAGCTTGGTGGTTTTCTTGCAGACATTTCCTTACCCAACTAGGCAACATCATCAGTGGTGGAAGGGAATGGGCTTTGCAGAGAAGAGTAGGAGGAGGAGGACTGTGGGGTCCCTGGTGCTTTCTGAGCTTGGTTGTTTTCTTGCAGATTTCATGACCCAACTAAGTAAATTATCATCAGTGCTACCGGTAGAAGAGGAGGAGGAGGAGGAGGAGGAGGAGGAGGAGGAGGAGGAGGAGCAGGAAAAGGAGGAGGAGGAGGAAGAGCTGGTGATGAAAGAGGAGGAGGAGGAGAGGAAGAGGAATAATACTGTGAGGTCCTTGGTGCTCTCTGAGCTTGGTTGTTTTCTTGCAGATTTCATGACCCAATTAAGTAAATTATCATCAGTGCTAGAAGGGAGAGGAGGAGGAGGAGGAGGAGGAGGAGGAGGAGGAGGAGGAGGAGGAGGAGGAGGAGGAGGAAGACTGTGAGGTCTTTGGTGCTCTCTGAGCTTGGTTGTATTCTCACAGACGTTTCATTACCCAACTAGGTAACCTCATCAGTGCTGGAAAGGAGTGGGAGGACTGTGGGGTTTTCCTCCCTGTAAACCCACCTTCTAGCATTGATAATGTTACTTCGCTGGGTAATGAAACATCTGCAAGAAAACCACCAAGCTCAGAGAGCGTCAAGGATCGCACAATCTTTACATTGTATTGTTTTTATGTTGGAGGATGCATGTCGCACACAGCACATGAAGCACCCAATCTCTCTACAAAAGACCAATCCTCCCTCCATTCACCCTCGTCATGCATATGTATGTTCAGTCCACAGCTAGCAGAAATCTAGGGATGGGCAACGGGGGAGGGGGAGAGGAGGTCCTTTCCTGGCTTCTGATTCGCTTTGACCTTCCTGTCCTCCTCTAACCCTAACCCTAACCTTCCCACCAACTCAGATCTGGTGCCATGAAGCGGGTCCCCTCTCTCCTTTTTCCAAATGGCTACCCAGGGATGCTGGCTGGCTTGATCCTGCCGCTGCAGAGAACCAGAAAGCGGAAACACGCCCCCCCCCACCTCCCCTTCTCCGCTTGCTTGTCGGAACGTCTTCTTTCTGTCATCCGGCCCTCAAATCTCTTATGACAAGAGAGGCGGCTTCGTGAAGCTCCCCTGCATCAACCCAGCACACGGAGAGCAGAGCGGCAGGGAGAATTATTCCGGCAGACGCTCCAAGAAAAGAGGGCGGAAGAAGCTGGGAGGGGAGGGAAAGGAAGGACCAGGAGCAACCCCAGATAAGATCAAGCCGCCTTGTGAACGTTAGCTGTGCGCCTGGAGCTGGAGAGGGAGAGGGAGAGAGAGAGGGAGAGGGAGAGGGAGAGAGGGAGAGAGAAATCTTATTTTCCAAATGCTGAAAACACTGGAGGGTTACCAAGGAGCAGGCCACTGGGTCTGCAGAGTGAAGAGCCCTTGGGGGAATTGAAGGGAGTTCATAAAGACCCTTCTCGGAGACCCTTCCCTGAAAAGGCCAAACAAAAGGCTTAAAAGGAAGACACCCTCCAGGCCTCAAATGCGTTGGGACCTCAGCCCCAGAGATCGGTACAAGTGAACTCATTGAAAAATTTAAATGTTTGGCTTGACTTACGAGCAAATGCATTTTCAGGGCTGTGCGGTTTGATCGGGACATACTAATATGCCTTCCTCCTCCTATTTTCCCCGCAACAACAACCCTGTGATATGGGTTGGGTTAAGAGAGAGGAACTGGTCCAAAGTTACCCAGCCAGCTTTCGTGCCTAAGGCAGGACTAGAACTCACCGTCACCTGGTGATTGGAGCAAAGTCACCTAGCTGGCTTTAATGCCTAAGACAGCACTAGAACTCACTGTTTCCTAGTGATTAGCCAAAGTCCCCCAGCCAGCTTTCAGGCCTAAAGCAGGTCTAGAATTCACAGTCACCTGGTTTCCAGCCTTGTGCCTTAACCACTAGACCAAAATAGTTCTCTTCTCTTCTGGCCCAACACCTTCGCCAATAGTATACCACAAAGGTTTTCTTCCTTTTTAGGTTGACTTTATGGTCAGAGGTGGCAGTGGTACCACTACTAGCTTTTTCTATCAAGCACTTTTCCTGCCTTATAATAATAATAATAATTGGCTATTTAGTTGGAATAATTAGTTGGAAGCGCATTCTCTTCCAACAGACAGAATAAGAAGAGCAGGAAAGAAATTTCAAAAAGTGTCCTCAGCCACCTCCCCTATTCCTAATCAAGGTTTTTAAAAAATAAACCAGGATGCCGTTCCCCTAATGCCTTCCAAACTCCGAATGCAAGTATAGTTTTAAAATCAGGTCTGTAGAGATTCTCAGTTATCCAGGTCATGGTTGTCCCAAAGGTGCTTTTTCAGGAGGCAACTGGACTTTCTGGTTTTTCCTTTGAAGACGTTTCGCTTCTCATCCAAGAAGCTTCTTCAGCTCTGACAGGATAGTGGGGAATGGAAGGATTTATATTCCTTGCAGACAGCTGGTCATTTGCATTCTTTTTAGAGAGGCGTTGAGGCCACTTGGAGGTTTATGGAGGGTTTAAAATCAGGCTAGTAGGTAACGTAACCAGACCGCGTTTACAGATGTGTGCGTTTCTTTCTCTCTGTTTCTCTTTTTCTTTTTTCCTAAGCAGACGACGACGTTGTCACTGTACATCAAGCCTTTTGTCAAAGGCAAAATACTGCTTTGTTCCAATGCTGTCTTCACTTTCTTACTGATGAATTAATGAGGACGTTTTTCTTTTTTTATCCTCCTCGGCTGCAAGACAGCAGATCACAGGGGAGACGTTAAAAAAAGAGAGAGAGGAGAGGGAGGGAGGGAGAGAGAGAGAGAGAGAGAGAGAGAGAAGGAAACATTGAAAGGAAACAGGTTTTGCCACTTACAAAGCAAACTCAGAGGAGGAAGAAACAAAAAAGGCTGCGATTGCAGCCACAAACCAGGTTTGTGATCTTGGTTTAAAATGCCAGATTAATATGAGCAAAAGGACAGTCGGGTGGAAACAGACTAGGATTCATCAGCCACATGAAGGCTTCCCTAGTTGGCTAGTTAAACAACAGGTTTTCTTCCCCCTATTTCTGGCAATCAAAACCTGTTTATTTTTTAAATGGCAGAAAAACTCATTCATCCTACCTCTCCCAAACAGCTGGAAAAGGCAGGGAGAGATCAGGATGATGGGAAATGGGTTCCCTACCCCCAAAGGTTTCTTTCTTCCCCCCCCCCCCTCTTCTTTTTCTTGGCTGAATGGGCAGCTGCTTTCTGAAAAGAATTCAGCACCTGGTCCTTTTATGAATGGGGTGGAGTGAAGGGGGAATAGGCTTCTTTGCCCCTCGGATAAAAAAATAAAATAAATAACTGGTAGAATTTGCAGAGAAACTGCTGTGTGTGTGTGTTTTAATACCTTTCTTTTCAATTAGAGAACGGGACACTCAGGGACTGACGGAGAGGGTTCAAGTGTCCAGTTTTGGGCTCAGGACTTTGAAAAACACAAATCTGGAAGGGTGACAAAGGAGGGAAGTGAGATTAAAGGAAAGCAAGTTACAAGTTGTGAACTTCATGATGGAAGCATTTAAAGCATTGGGGGAGTGGGGGGGGGGAGAACTGAGCCAAGGGATAATTTCTTATCTTGCAACTCCTCTACCTTAGAAAGGATTCCTTGTGCCAAAGAAACCAAAACAGCATCCTAACCAGACCTTGGAAAGCCAGCAGAAATGTGGGGATAAGCTCATTAAACACACCGAGCTCAACAACCCGGCAGCCATGAGCAGTCATCCCAGCCAACCCAATCAAAGATGCCCATCAATCAATCAATCAAATCAGGGCAGCATTATTTGCAGTGGTCTGTACTGGGCCAAGCTGGATTCAGCAGAGGAGCGTGAAGAACTCTAAGGGAGAATTTCAAAATATGGTAAAGAAAAAACAGATGCATTTCAGTCTTAACTGATAAAAGAGCCATTAGCCCTGCAGTTAAACCAGGAGAAAGGAGTTCAAATGATTCCCAGCGACTCAGAGATATTTATCAATAAATGAAGGGTGGAGTTTATTTATTCTGTATCTCAACCTCCTTTTCTATTAATAAAACCTAGCATGGAACTCTGTGACAATCTTGCCTCGCTTCTGGGGTGTTGCTCTTGAGAAGGGCATCCAACTTGGGAAAATTGCCTAATTATCGTATTTTTCGGACTATAAGATGCTCCGGACTATAAGACGCACCTAGCTTTTGGGGAGGAAAACAAGAAGAAAAAAATCTGCCTCTGCCTCCCAGCAATTTGCCTCCTTGCAGCAAACAGCAAACAGCCTGGTCAGCTTCAGCACAGCCTGATTTAGCACGAGCAGCTGATGGCGGTTGGATCGGCCTCCCGGAATACCGCCTATCAGCTGTTCCAGGCTGCGGGGATTGCCGCCGCCCAGCGCCGCTGTTCCCGCCATTGCCGCCGCCTAACGCCGCCCCCGCGTGCCCTATTTTCAGCCTCCACGCGCCCCATTTTCGACCTCCGCACTTCCCATTTTCGGCTGATCGCTGCCACCGCCGCCTAGAACAGGCCAAAAACGGGACGCGGAGAGGCCGAAAATGGGGCGTGTGGAGGCGGCGCTAGGCGGCGGCTGCGATCCCGTCGGGTGAGCTCCCATTCCTTGCTCCTGCCCACCTAGCAGTTCGAAAGCATGCAAATGCGAGTAGATAAATAGGTACCACTTCAGTGGGAAATTAATAGCGCTCTGTGCACCTCAGAGTATAGACATGTTGGCCACATGACCCCAGAAGTGTCTTCAGACAGCACTGGCTCCCTTGGCTAAGAAATGGAGATTAGTGCCGTGGCCTAGAGTCAAACATAACTGGACAGTGGAAACTTTTACAATCTCGCCAGCCTCAATGTTGGTGGTCAATATCTGGACAGCTCTGACCAATCTTCTTTGCTGGATTCAAACAATTTTACCTGGGCTAAATCAAATCTTCTCACCTGTTACAAGAGCTGATAGATTTAATTCCTGCCCATTTATTTCCATTAATCTACTGACACTGCACTTCAAAAAAAAAAAAACACTTTTCCTCAATTTCCTTCTATTTCTCATTCCAAACCATCCATCAAGATACATTTTTCCCCCCTTAAAAGAGACATCAGAAAGATTTAGCAGTTGAGCCACCAACCTTCAAAGACTTCAGATATCATATTTCTCATCGGCAAATATTGGAAGAACAGAAGACACACGCCATTGCATTTTACTATTCACTTCAGCATGTCATAAATCTGTTTCCCAATACCTAAATCAATAATTTGCTGGAGTGGCCTTGTCCCTGTCAGTGAACTACTTAGTTTTCTGGCAACCCGGGAGAGACAAAAAGATGCTTAAACCTCTTTCGGGCATTATAGAAACCAGGAACTATCGACTCTGCAAAGGACAGACTGCAAAAACTCACATCTGCAACAGAATGTGGGATATGCTTTTTCTCCTCAATTGCATACCTCAATTGTCTTCAGGAAGCATCTGGTTCCTAAAACTACAGTGCGGGGACTTTCCATTAAGTGGGTAGAATCAATAAATAAAGTCCTGCCCTTTAACGTATAAATTGTAGTGAAAAAAACCAAAACGAAACAAAACTAGGACCTACCAGTAAATATTAATTTGTGCAGAAGTTCAAGTATGAAAGCCTTTGCTTTGCAAACACCTCCACATTCCTAATGAATTACTTTGGCTTTGTAGAAGTAAATTGTACTCCAGTACTAAGGGGCTAGAGCAGGGGTCTCAAACTTGCATCGTGACAGCGGCGTCACGTGACGTAGCGGGACTTTTTCACCCTTCGCTAAACCGGGCGGGGGCAGGGCCAACACATGACGCATCTGGCCCACGGGCCGCAAGTTTAACACCCCTGGGCTAGAGGATATGTGCAATCTGCATAATGTTGGAAGCATAGTATGTGCACGTTGAAAGTACTGCATAAGAACTTACTTATGAAATTTTCTTATGAATTAAGAACTTTCTTAAGAAAGAGTGCAGAGAAGAGCAACAAAGATGATTAGGGGACTGGAGGATAAAACATATAAAGAAGGGTTGCTGGTATTGGGTATGTCTAGTCTGATGAAAAGGAGGACTAGGGGTGACATGACAGCAGTGTTCCAATATCTCAGGGGCTGCCACAAAGAAGAGGGAGTCAAGCTATTCTCCAAAGCACCTGAAGGCAGGACAAGAAGCAATGGGTGGAAACTAATCAAGGAGAGAAGCAACTTAGAACTAAGGAGAAATTTCCTGACAGTGAGAACAATTAATCAGTGGAACAGCTTGCCTCCAGAAGTTGTAAATGCTCCAACACTGGAAGTTTTTAAGAAGAGCTTGGATAACCATTTGTCTGAAATGGTTTAGGGCTTCCTGCCTAAGGGGGGGATTGGACTAGAAGACCTCCAAAATCCCTTCCAACCCCTTCCAACTCTGTTATTCTATTCTATTCTATTCTATTCTATTCTAACTCCCTAACTTAACCTGTAGAATGTTACTAGCTAGGTTTTCAAAGATGCACTTCTCTCAAACACTCATTCTACCTCCTCCTAATCCAAAACACTTCTATAATTTTCACAATCTGTGCCTTCCTGGTTGTTCTTACGAGTCATACCTTGTCTTTGCTTTGCTCTCTCCCTGTTTTACTAAGCTCTAACCTGCGTTTTTCAAAAGTAGTTAAAAGAAAATGTGTGCATTCTCATAAGCACTAGTACTATATGGTCTGTAGGACTTCAACAATGCTGCATTCCTTGGATACCAAATGTGCAATAACCTATGCCTGGATCAATAGGCCTACATTTGTGCAAACCTGCAGTGTCTTTTGCAATACAGATAGTCCCCAACTTATGACACTAATGGAGTCCACCCATTACGGTAAGTCAGAGGTGGGGAACTATTGGCCCTTTCATGACTTGTGGACTTCAACTCCCAGAATTCCTGAGCCAGATAGTTCCCCATCCTTGCAGTAAGTCGTGACAGTCGCAAAGCAAGTCACCACGTCACTGACTCATTTTTACAAACTTTTTGTTTTTGGGTGACTATTAAGCAAATCCATTGTTTGCCATGGGGTTAGTTAGCCAGAAGTAAATTTCGTGATGTTGCAAATGGTTGAGAAGAAGAGACCAACTGCCAAGCGCCCATTATGCAGTCATGTGGCTAAGTGTCTCAGTGGCTAAGTAAGTCATGTGGCTAAGTGGCTCAGTGGCTAAGACACTGAGCTTGTCGATCGAAAGGTCGGCAGTTCAGCAGTTCGAATCCCTAGCGCTGCGTAACGGGGTGAGCTCCCGTTACTTGTCCCAGCTTCTGCCAACCTAGCAGTTCGAAAGCACGTAAAAAATGCAAGTAGAAAAATAGGGACCACCTTTGGTGGGAAGGTAACAGCGTTCCGTGCGCCTTTGGCATTTAGTCATGCGGGCCATATGACCACGGAGACGTCTTCTGATAGCGCTGGCTCTTCGGCTTTGAAACGGAGATGAGCACCGCCCTCTAGAGTCAGGAACGACTAGCACACATGTGCGAGGGCAACCTTTACTTTTACCTTTAACTATGGGGGAGGCAGCCATTGGAACTTTGGACCCAGGTTATAAATACCATGGGGGACGGGGGGGGGGAGACGGGGGAGATGTCAGAACTTCAAATGGTCACTAAGCAACCGGTCAGAAGTGAAGGACCATCTGTCTTGATATCAAGAGACTGCAGAGCTGCCTCAAGTCGGAGGCCAAATCCCCTTGGTGGATTTCTCCATGCACAAAACCTTAGCTGGCCTCCAGTTGTTTGCCTTTCTGTTTCTCACTGAATGCAACTCACATTGCGAGATCTAGAATCGGGCACTACAGCGCTTAGCTGAAACACGCCCACTCCCCAAATAAAGATACTGTCCCAAGCACCCGTCTCTAAGGGGCATCATATCCAGCAGCAAATTCCAGCAAGTTTGATGTCTCAGACACCTGAACCAGTGCATGAAATCCTTCCAATCTCTAGGCCAGTGCAAAAAGCACATTTTTATCTCAAGCTAGCTTTACCTACACAGGTGAAGGGATTCCCTTCTCTCGAGCATCCTTCTCTGCTCTTGTTGTGTCCTAGCACGGCATGCCCTATGGAAAATGACGCACACATACTGTTTGTCAATAAGATTCTTTAGTACTAATAAGCTTCTTAGTAACTAGAGGTTACAATCATTAAAGCATAAGAAAGTCCATCGTGCCAAAAAGTCCGGTAGAAAGCTGGCCAGAATTCAAACCCCCAAAGTAAATAGCCAATTAGGTCCTCTGTTATCAGTGACTCACAGACGTTGGCAAAAAGCCCGGGATGAATTAGTCAACAAGAGGAGAATCCAGAATTTCCCAGCCGTAGAAGTCCCAAGAACAGCACGAATGTAAAACGTTGTTTCCAGCAGTCGGATTCAGCGTGAGGCTCCGCCTCTTCTCCTGAGTCACTCAGCTCCCACTGAGGAGGTGCAGAAGGCCCTGGTTGGCTGTCATCCTCTGGCACTGAGTCCCCCTCACTCTCTGACTCGGGCGCCGGGTGCACGCCAATGGTACCGTGCCACAACCGCCTCATCGTCCTCGGGATCCCTGAGCACTGGCACGGGACGCTGGAGGACCACAACAGCTCTGCACCAGCCTAAACTTGGTAGGAAAACATCGGCATCCTTTTAGCAGGAAGCCCTTGAGGATAAAAACACGAGCCGCTTGAACAATTGTTGCACAGGGTTGATCAATATCCCTGTTAAAAATCAAAAGACGACTCCCTCCTCCTCTCCAATTTTACTTTGTTTATTGATTTCTTACATCTATCTCCCATTTTGGCTGTACAGCACATCCTCTTCCAATTTCTCTGTCCAACCACCACTTTGAAACCATAGTGGTTGGCCTCAAATCATCCATGGCTGGGCATCAGGTTGATATATATACCCTGTTTCCCCCAAAATAAGACCTCCCCTGATAATAAGCCCAATCGGGCTTTTGAGTGCATGGCAATAAGGCCAAGCGCTTATTTCAGGGTTCAAAAAAATATAAGACAGGGTCTTATTTTCGGGGAAACACGGCGTGTGTGTGTGTGTGTGTGAGAGAGAGAGAGAGAGAGAGACAGGGTCTTATTTTTGGGGAAACACGGTACCGTATTTCCCCGAAAATAAGAGCCTGTCTTATATATTTTTTTTTGAACCCTGAAATAAGCCCTTGGCCTTATTGCCATGCACTCAAAAGCCCGATTGGGCTTATTATCAGGGGATGTCTTATTTTGGGGAAAACAGGGTAATAACAAATAT
>QLTV01020722.1:529839-550558 GCA_003457575.1 Thermophis baileyi
TGATTAATTGTTCTAACTGTCAGGAAATTTCTCCTTAGTTCTAAATTGCTTCTCTCCTTGATCAGTTTCCATCCATTGTTTCTTGTCTTGCCTTCTGGTGCTTTGGAGAATAGCTTGACTCCCTCTTCTTTGTGGCAGCCCCACAACGTTGGAAAACTGCTATCATGTCACCCTTAGTCCTTCTTTTCATCAGACTAGACATACCCAATTCCAGCAACCATTATTTATATGTTTTAGCCTCCAGTCCCCTAATCATCTTCATTTACCTTATAGTAAACTTGTTGAATCTACCACAGTTGTTTGGGTTTGCCTGTCCTGCTCACCCACAAAACAGGTTTTATGGTTCTTCACACAACATGCTCGGCTCAAACAAAATCCCCCTTTTTACAGCTGAACACTAGACCCAAAATCCATATTTCTTTTCAGCTGGGAGGAAAAACACCTTCCTGGGTCACCCATAGTAAATGGCATATATATGTTCCATTCTTGTCCTTAACAGCTTGGGAGCTGCCTTGATTTGCCTTCCCTCCTCCTGTTCTTCCTCCGGTTAAGTTTTTTCTTTTTTACTTACTGAGAGGTGTGAAAGGGGGGGGGAAGAAAAAAAGTCCCCATAATTAGTTCAAGAATACAGAATGTACTCCCGAATTCACAAGTGTCAAAATTGCCTTTTTTTTTTAAAGTGTGTGTGTGTATGTCTGAGCTCTTTTTAACAAGTACTTATTTCGAGAGAGGAAAATATTACATCTTTCCAGTTTTCTTTTTTTAACACACCCTTGATCAAAATGCAGGGAAAGTACCCACTCTGTTCATCTACGATTATAGTGGTACAGGCAATTTGATTTATCTCCAAGAAGAAGCATATTGATGGGGGGGGAGGGGAATGAAAGTAAAGCAAAACAGACCTTTTTTTTTGAAGCCGAAGCCGTAGTACAGAACCTTTACAGAATCTTGAAAGCTTTTTCATGTTTGCATTGTACCGTGTTTTTTTTAAAAAAATGTGCTTGAGTTGACCTATTAGTATAATTTGAAATACTATTTGCTGCTGCTGCTGCTTCTTGCGCCATATCCGTCATCAGACGTTGGCGATCATGTTGGCGATCCTATTTTTATCTACAGCCACACGAAAAAGTGCTGTTGAGTTTTGTCCAAACCGGTCCCTTAGATTTTGAAGCCATGATGTTCTTCATTTGCCTTCAAACTTTCCTTGGAGAATTAAGTGAAGTATGCCATATTTTTCTGGCTGTTGCATCACATGTCCGAAATAGTCTAACTTTCGCTTTTTTATGGTTTTGATGATTTCCCTTGGTTTTCACAGGCAGCTTATCACCTCCTCATTTCTGATTTTGTCAACCCAACTTATATGTAACAGCCGCCTGTAAATCCACATTTCAAATGCTTCTAGTCTCTTCAAGTGGCTTTCTGTCACAGACCATTTGCTTAGTTGTAGTTTAATGTGCTCTATACATTTTTTTTTATTCTGTTAGATTTTTTATTCCATTTGTATTACTTTATAAAAAAAACTCAGGACAATGAACATACCTAATACCATTCCCTCCTCCTATTTTGTCCACAACAGCCTTGTGAGGTGGGTTAGACTGAGAAAGAGGAACTGGCCCAAAGTCACCCAGCTGGTTTTCATGGCTAAGATGGGACTAGAACTTCCAGTCTCCTGGTTTCTTGCCCAACGCCTAAAAACCACTATATCAGTCTAGTACTGGGTCTAGCTGTTGAGCCTTTTAAACCCTGATTTACAGCGATAAAGGTGTGAATTTAGCCAGTAAGGGTGTGCTCACTAAATCATAGTTAAAACAGGCCATGAATGAATGAATCTGGATGATACGTAAACCCATCCAGACCCACGATTTTGTACCATCAACAACAGCAAGCATTGAAATCAATTTTTTGATTACAGAAATTCATTAAGCGGGGGTTTTAAAATAAGGAACAGCAGTGAATTATTACAGACAAAATTGTGTATGGTTCACAAAATATGCTAAGCGATGTGTGGGTTAAATGCAATTTTTTTTTAAAAAAAGCCACAATGATTCTACACTCCATTTAAACATAAATTCTGGTTTTTACACTACAGCGGCTTTATGGATGAGCTCAGTTCGGTGTTTTGTTTTTTTGTTTTTTAAATTGCCTCTTTTATATTTCTGCGGGTGATAGCATGGGTAGGATGCCAGCACGAGGACTGTGATGAAATACCAAGGAATGTTAACATCTTATTATTGATAGTAAGGAATATAGTACGAATAAGGGTTCCAGATTGTGAACAGATTTTCCAGCTCGAAGTACTGACAGAGCCTTCACTCGGTGAAACCCTCTGAGCTGCTCCTTCGAGGCCAAGATAGGGCCGTCATTTCCCCTAAACCTGATTTGAAGAGCTCTGTTCAGATTAAAAAAAGCAGAATATGTGCAAATAGTAAAATTTAATGAGCTGGAGACAACCATTTCCTGCACGCTGCGAAGTCTGTACGGAACTGATCCGATGCGGGTTTGTTTATACAAGCAAAATAATCACGTTCTGAAATGTGTTTGAGAAAACAAATAAGCATAAATCTCTTCCTCCTCCCCCCCCCCCGCCCTCCTTCTTGGCATATATGTCTTTTAGCAAGCTTCACTTCTCTGGAAAGATTATAAACTCTGCAGCTGGGTGGGAGAGAAGGGATTAGGGCTTCATAAACCCAGTCTCTATGAAATTACATAAAAACCAAGGGCATCAGTTCTGTTTAGGCAGAAACAAGCAACCCACTTGCGCAAAAAAAATAAAAATAAAATAAAAGGGCATTAAATGGGCATCTTGATGGCACCACTGTCCAGTTGCAGGGTGTGAGAGGACAGGCTGCCTGCGAATGGCCATCAGAATATATAGGAACAAGTCTTGTTAAATCTAGCAACAGGTCTTGTTTTTCCACAAAATAAAAATATATTTCCTTCTTGTGTGTCACTATCCCAGGGGTGAAATCCAGCAGGTTCTGACAGGTTCTGGAGAATCGGTAGCGGAAATTTTGAGTAGTTCGGAGAACCGGCAAATACCACCTCTGGCTGGCCCCAGAGTGGGGTGGGAATGGGGATTTTGCAGTATCCTTCCCCTGGAGTGGGGTGGGAATGGAGATTTTGCAGTATCCTTCCCCTGCCACGCCCACCAAGCTACGCCCACCAAGCCACGCCCACAGAACCGGTAGTAAAAAAAATTGGATTTCACCACACTACTATCCCATTGTTAAGCTTGGTAGTTAAAAAGAGTTTTCTTGGGGATTAAATCAAGCCTGCTTCAAATGATGGCTTCTTTCCAGCTTGAATTCAGAACAGAATAACGGAGTTGGAAGGGACCTTGGAGGTCTTCTAGTCCAACCCCCTGCTCAAGCCCTATATCATTTCAGGCAAATGGTTGTCCAATCTCTTCTTAAACACCCCCCCCCAGTGATGGAGCACCCACAACTTCTAGAAGCAAATCATTCTACTGGTTAATTGTTCTAACTCTCAGGAAATGTCTCCCTTGGGCTGCAGGTGCCTTGTCCCTTTAAAACCTTTTCCTAGGCGGTCTGGTGTCTAAAAGCTGAGCAGACAGACAGTTGTGTGTGACATTGTTGGAGTTAATTGTGTTGGTGTGGCAGTAAGCAGGAAGGTGGTTTGTTTTTGTTTGGGGAATTTAATCAACCTAAAGTAGCCTTGGTTTGGTAGCATTGCGCCAAGCTAACCAGCTGTGGCTTAGTAAACCATGTTTAGCCGAACTGTGGCTCAGAATGCCCAAATGTGGTTCCATTGGGTTTTCGTTGAGTGCATTGTGCCAAACTAACCATCTGGGCCTCCTCAGTAAACCACGTTTACTGGTAAACGTGGCTTAAAGTGAAACTACTACAGTAAACTATGGCTTAAAGTGAAATATGAGCCCAGTTGGTCAATGATGGATTCAGAGTCCCTAAAGTGTCGCTTTCCTCTTTTCAAATCTCTCTCTTTTTTATTTTTCTTGCAACAATCACCTGCCGGATTCGTGTCTGTCCTCATCCCTTCCTCTGGATCGCCCTTAAACTCAAAATGATGCCTTTTGTCAGTTACGAAATGTCCCCTATTACGGGGGAAGTGTACTTTGCACTAATGGCGGCAACTGTCAGATTGCTTCATGCGGAAAAGAAAACTTGCTTTGCAAAAGAGGAATTAATCTGATCTCTGCGGCCAGAGAGGTCCTGACTGTCCAAGAGGCTGGATGGAGTGTTGCATCAGATGATATTTTGTAGGATAAAGATCCCAGGGGCCTTGGATAGGTCTGGACTAAGTCACCTGGGTCTGAAGGTGGAGATTGAGAGGGTCATTTTTGCATGCTTGGACCCAGGGGTTGGGCTTCAAAAATTTTAGCAAGGGGCACTCTGCCCGGTTGTTGGGTGGGCGTGGCCATGGTGGGCGTGGCCCAGTCGGCCTCCTGCACTATGGCAGGGGGGCGGGCGTTTTTGCCCTCCCCGGGCTCCAGAGGCTTTTCTCGAGCCTCGGGGGGGGGGGCGAAAACAGCTTCCCCAGGCTCCGGAGGCCCTCTGGAGGGTCGTTTCCGGCCTTCCCGAACTTCCTGTAGGCCTGTTTTTCGCCCTCCCCGAGCCTCCGCACACGCCCTGCACTTACCTGCATCCAAAATGGGCCGCGTGGAGACTCCTGGGAGGGGAGGTGGTGTGGGGGGGGCCAGCCGAAAATCAGCTGGCCGGCACACGCACATGCGCGCTGGAGCTGACATAGGGCAATGGCTCGCATGCCCACAGAGATGGCTCCGCGTGCCATAGGTTCGCCATCACGGGTCTAGTGGAATAGCAGCTGAGATAGCCAGATCTGAAAGCTAAAACCTATGAAGAAAGGTTGCAGGAATTGGGTTTGGCTAGTCTAGAAAAAAGAAGGACCAGGGATGACATGACAGCAGTCTTCCAGTATTTGAGGGGCTGCCACAAAGAAGAGGGGGTCAACTTATTTTCCAAAGCACCAGAAGGCAAGACAAGAAACAATGGATGGAAACTAACCAAGAAGAGAAGCCACCTGGAATTAAGGAGAAACTTCCTAACTGTGAGGAAAATTAACCAGTGGAATCACTTGCCTTCAGAAGTTGTAGATGCTTCATCACTGGAGGTTTTTAAGAAGAGACTGGACATCCATTTGTCTGAAATGGTATAGGATCTCCTGCTTGAACAGGGGGTTGGAGTAGAGGACCTCCAAAGTCCCTTCCAGTTCTAATCTGAACCTGAATCGTATAAAAACCTAGCACTTCAGGTAATGGGGGGGGGAGAAAGATATCCACAGGCATGTGTCTCCTTTCCCAGTGAATCTTAACATCCCTGCTCAGCAGGAAATGTCACCCGTGAAGGGAAGGGAAGGATCTGGTTTAGATGTTCCTTCAGGTTGCTTGTGATCCATGTATCTTTGGATGTGAGCAAGAGAGAGTGAAAGACGGATCACCAACTGCTCTTATAGTCATCTTCAAAACAGAGAACAGCCACACGCTACATCAGAGCATTGCCACCAACGAAGGGCAGAAATGTCTCTGAATCAAAGATCGTCTTTACTTCGGTTGAGGCTCCTCAAGAGGAGGTGAGGTCCACAGCCAGGACTGTTTGTGAAGCAGCTGCCTGAAGGTTGCTTTAGATACTTCAGAGAAGTACCAATAAATGAGAACATTCGTAGCTCAGGGTTGAAATGGAGGGTCCGTGGTGCTCTCTGAGCTTGGCGGTTTTCTTACAGACATTTCCTTACCCATACCCAGCTCAGCACTGATGGTGTTACCTAGTTAGGATCAATAAACGTCTGCAAAGCATCAAAGACACCCTCACTTCAGAAAAGGTCCTTGGAGTCCCAGGTGGCAGCGATCCAGAGGAAACAGTCGAAGAGTCAGTATCAAGTACGGCTGCGTCTCCCTTATTTCAAATCTTGTTTCGAATTCTGGCAGCATCTGATCGGTTTCACAGGCTCTGCAAACGACAAGGGGCAGCTTTTCAAGAGCTGAGCTGCTACGGAAACAGGAAGTTCCTTTCGACAATCTGAGCTGTTGGGGCCCACATCCAGTTCCCGTTTGAAGGATCTGCCTCTCTACGCCCTAAGCTGGACAAATCCTCTTATTTCAACCCCTGCTTATACAGGTAGTCCTCGACTTACGACCATAATTGAGCCTGAAAGTCGTGGCGGTCATTAAGCACAATGTGACCATGCCTGATTTTACAACTGTTCTTTTGCAGTGGTCATTAAGCAAGTACCATGATTCAGGGGTGGGTTCTACTTACCTTCCCTACCGGTTCGCATCGCGATCGACCCCTGTCATGTCACGCAAATGACACTCTGCGCCAGGGGTGGGTTCCAAAAATTTCTACTACCAGTCTGTGGGCGTGGCTCAGGGGTGGGTTCCACTTACCTTCGCCACCGGTGTGCATCGCGACGTTGCGCACGTGTGTTCCCCCGGTGCAATTCTGCTTCCGCGCATGCTCAGTCACTATAATCGGCCCGAAACACAGCTGAGGAGGTGGGCGGGCGGGCCATTTCCGAAGCAGCAGCAGAGCACAAACGGCACAAAACTTCAAAAATTTGCCAAAAATCCTCAGAAAAAAATGGTGGCGCCCACGGACTGGCACCAACCAAAGCAGGTCAATGACGCCATTGTGACATCACCAGCGGCTCGCTACCGGTTTGGGTGACCCGGTACGAACCGGGAGGAACCCACCCCTGCTCTGCGTATGCGCAGAGGGTTTTTTGCAAGCCGCTTTCAAGGAACGGCGACCGGAGAACTGGTTCGGGGGCATGGCCAGCTGGCCATCGCTGCCGGTTCGGCGAGCGGGGGCAAATTTCCGCCACCGGTACAGGAGAACCGGTCCGAACCGGCAGCAACCCACCACTGCCATGATTGTTAAGTGAATGCTGTGGTCATTAAATGAACCCGTTTATCCTCAACTTACATCCGTAATTGAGCCTGAAAGTTATGGTGGTCATTAAGCACAATGTGATATATGCCTGATTTTACAACCGTTTTTTGCAGTGGTCATTAAGCAAGCTTCATGGTTGTTAAGCGAATGCTACGGTCATTAAACAAACCCATTTTAACCAATGAGTATCTTTTTCAATTAATCGCTATGTTGGAAACTTCTTGTGTCAGCTGCATTTCCTTCTCCTTGTTGTTCATTTCATCGGTTGCATATTTCTTACGCCTCTTCTTTGTTTTGCACAATACCGTGGACCTCAAAAGATAATATGGGGACCTGTGCTAAGATTTTGGACGTCCCAAAGGTGCTTTTTTTTCAAGAGGCAACTGGACTTTCTTGTTTTTCCTTTGAAGACGTTTCACTTCTCATCCAAGAAGCTTCTTCAGCTCCGACAGGACGTTGGGGGGGAATGGAAGGATTTGTATTCCTTGCAGACAGCTGGTCATTTGCATCCTTTTAGAGGGTCGTTGAGGCCACTTGGAGGTTTATCTGTGTCCTCAGGGTCACCTGAGTGGTGCAAATGGGTGTGGAGCCTTCTTGGAACTGTTGTGTTATAGACTGTGGATAGATGATGTCATATCCCTTCCCCTCCGTTGATTCCCCTCTGTTGAGAGAGGGCTGTTCAGTTTTGACATCGATGGCCTCTTTGACCCCTCTTTCAAACCAGCGGTGCTCTCTGTCCAAAATGTGGACTTTGCTGTCTTCAAAAGAGTGGCCTTTGTCTTTTAAATGCAGATCCAGTCAGAGCTGAAGAAGCTTCTTGGATGAGAAACGAAACATCTTCAAGGAATAATAAAGAAAGTCCAGTTGCCTCTTGAAAAAGCCCCTTTGGGACAACCCTGACCTGGATGACTGAGAATCTCCATACACATTAAGATTTCAGTTTCAAACGCAGATTGAGGGTTTAATTTAGACCTCTCTGCAGTTGCAGTTAGAGATTTTTACATCTAGCAGGGATACAGGTAGTCCTTAACTTACAGCAGTTCATTTAGTGACTGTTTGAAGTTACAACGGCGCAAAAAAAAAGTGACTTATGACTATTTTTCACAGCTACGACCATTACAGCATCCGCATGGTCACATGATCAAAAATTCAGAGGCTTGGCAACTGACTCATATTTACAACGGTTGCAGGGTCCCGGGGGTCACCTGATCCCCTTTTGCGACCTTCTGACAAGCAAAACCAATGGTGGAAGCCGGATTCGCTTAACAACCGTGTTACTAATTTAACAACTGCAGGGATTCACTTAACAACGGTGGCAAGTAAAGTCGCCAAATGGGGCCAAATTCATTTAGCAAAATTCATTTAACAAATGTCTCGCTTACCAACCGAAATTTGGGGCTCAATTGAGGTTGTATGTCGAGGGCTACCTGTCCTCTGGAAAGGGCAGGCACAAAACTCTCATGGATACCTGAGTTGTGTGTTGTTGTTGTTTTTTATTTTAAGTTGTGCAGCTGGTAGGGAAATGACTTTTGCAGCCAAGTTCTCCCATCTATATGGATATTTATGATCTCTGCAAAAGAAAAAAGGAAGGAAAAAAAAAACCCGGTCCGGCTGGCTGTCCTTTCTCTTCTTCGGAGGGCAACTGGAGTGCCTTGATTGTTTTTCCTTAATTATAGCCTCTCTTTTGCAAACTTCAAAAGTGCTCTCCGGCAGCATTGTACATTATGATAATGGCTTTCCTCTCTTCTCCTTGATTGCTGCGTTGAATCTGAATCCGAGTTCCTTGAATTCTCTGCGGAGGACGCTAAGTGCTGTTGTAATTCTCCCAACCCAGTTTATATGGCTTTCCGCTTCTTAGCAGTCATACTTTGGGGGGGAAATCGGTTCCTTGCTCTTCTCGTAGCAAATGCTCTTCATGCCAATCCAGAAGGACGTGGCAGGAAAACTGGGGGTGGGTGGGGTTTGAATGCTTCCTGTCCCACTCAAAAATGGATGATAGGACCCACCAGACCCTAAACAACTCCTCTTCCTCCTCCTGCTCTTTTCTTTAAAGATTTTAGGATAAAAATTCTCAAAGGTTGCATTGGGCCTTTGTTGTAACGGGAAACAGTCCTTCCCAAAGAGAGTGAGTGAGGCTTTGTCAGCCCTTCGAGGTGGACCAGATCAGTAACAGATTAACAGAGTTGGAAGGGAGCTTGTAGGTCATCTAGTCCAACCCCCCCACCCAAGCAGGAGACCCTACACCATTTCTGACAGTTGGCTGTCCGGTCTCTTCTTGAAAGCTTACAGTGATGAAGCTCCCACAACTTCTGAAGGCAACTTCTGTTCCATTGCTTGATTGTTCTCACTGGCAGAAAATTCCTCCTTATTTCCAGGTTGAATCTATCCTTGTTCAGTTTCCATCCATTATTCCTTGTCTGGCCTTCGATTGCTTTGGAAAATAGCTTGACCCCCTCCTCTCTGTGGCAGCCCCTCAAATATTGGAAGACTGCTCTCATGTCTCCCCTGGTACTTCTCTTCACTGGATCAGAAACTCTACTGAGGCTCAAACTCTATTGATAGAAGCTACAATAACAGAATTTTGAAAGCCTGACCATTGGGACTTTCATACCAAATAACATCAAAATGGGACAATTGAGTTTCTTTCTTACCCCTTCCCGTTTTCCTGGGGTAAGTTCATGTTTTGATAGAAACTAAATAACAGACTTTTGAAAGCCTGACCTTTGGGGCTCTCCTATCAAAGAGCATCAAAGTGAGACTATTGAGTTTCTTTCTCACCCATTCCCATTTTCCTGGGGTAAATACACATTTTCCATGGTTTCCACATATTTTCTTCATAGCCATCCTTATTCTCTACAACAGATTCTGGATAAATCGCAACAGGCTTCGATAAAAAAACTAAAACATACTTTATTTATATATTTACAATATTTATATGGCTACCCACTCACTCTCAGTAACTCTGGGTGGCTTACAAACAATAAAAAACCAGATATAAAGGAGTAAAAAACAGTAAACCCTCCCCCAGCCCCCCGGCAACAACACATGATCAAATGAGCGACTTCATGGGCTCCATTCCATTCTGGGTTCCCCATGTCTGTTGGCAGAACCAAGTCTTCAGGGCCTTGCAAAAGAATGTCAAAGTAGGGGGCCAATCTTATTTCCGCAGGGATGATGTTCCCCAAGGAAGGAGCCACCACAGAGAAGTCCCTTCTTCTTTGTTGTTGTTAGTTGCGAAGACATGTCTGACCCATCGCGACCCCATGGACAACGTTCCTCCAGGCCTTCCTGTCTTCTACCATCCCCCAGCATCCATTTAAGCTCACACCGACTGCTTCAGTGACTCCATCCAGCCACCTCATTCTCTGTCGTCCCCTTCTTCTTTTGCCCTCAATCATTCCCAGCATTAGGCTCTTCTCCAGTGAGTCCTTCCTTCTCATTAGGTGGCCAAAGTATTTGAGTTTCATCTTCAGGATCTGGCCTTCTAAAGAGCAGTCAGGGTTGATCTCCTCTAGGACTGACCGGTTGGATCGCCTTGCAGTCCAAGGGACTCGCAAGGAGTCTTCTCCAGCACCATAGTTCAAAGGCCTCAATTCTTTGGCGCTCAGCTTTCCTCGTGGTCCAACTTTCACAGCCATACATTGCAACTGGGAAAACCGTAGGGATCCCTGCTTTAGATAACCAGTGTCCTGACCCAACTCCCCAAACATGACAAACCCTTTGAAGTGAACTCAAAGATTCCTTTACTAGGAGTGCCGGCAGCCCCGGCAAAAAGTTTCTCTCTCAACGCAGGCTAACAAGTCCCATCAGCCGGAAGATGAATAGTTGTCTGCCACATCTATTCATCTCCACCCCCTGCCTTTTATCCCCAGAGCTAGGGTGGGGCTTCGCTAGACGTGGTGGTTCTTCCATCCCAAGGACCGGCCCATAGATTTCCACTGCTCTCCTCTCTTCTGCCTTCTGCGCATCTGCGCATCAGGCACTGGGCCCAGCTGTTCCTCCTCTTCCTCATCAGCCACCTCCAGACCTGGGGGCTGTTGACTCTCCATCTGAGGGCTGATGGACGGCCCAGGCTCCATCTCTCTCTCTCTCTCTCTCTCTCTCTCTCTCTCTCTCCCCCCCCCTCTCTCTGCCAGCTCCATTCCCTCTTCCCCCTCGGAGCTCCCAGGTTGCCCTGAGGCTGACCCTGACTCCCACGCCTCCTCCTCTGATTCGGCTGCTGGAGGGCCCGGCGGCCGACAGGCCACAACAACCAGGTCCCAAGCCATATAGGGCTTTAAAGTTATTTTGCTAACATTTGAATTCTAGATAAGCAATTGAGGAGCATCCAACTCCTTCATTTCTTAATTTCTAGGAAAGGGACTATGGACAAGGGCTGTTGATGATTCATTTCCCATCTTAAGGTCAGTCTCATCCATCCAGTGTGCAAACAGGAGATTTGACCTTTGCAAATGGTAGGTAAGGCTCAGCAAAGCTCCCATGGAGAGTTGGAGCCAGCTGGTTGTTTAAATGTCACTCCTGGCTCAAAATAAATAAATAAAAAATAAAGACGAGGTTGTATTATTTACAATATCTTCTGCCTGTTTTTTTTTTTTTCCCTTTCGTTATTCTGAGAGCTGGGATGTTAATCGGGCATGAATGAAACTTGGAGAAACCTTAGGAGAAATGAATGAAAAAAAAAACCCCTTAAGTTATTCTAAATTGGCCATATAAGTCTAATAAATGGCTGGAAACCCCTTATGGGCTTTTTGCGCGAAGCAGGAAAAAAAAATACAAACTTAGAATTTATGGTTTTGATGGTTAGACAGGATAGATGATAGAAAAATGAGTTACGCTGTAACCATAGAATAAGAGGTAAATTTATAGTTGTATTTATAAGCACGGTAAAGACAAATCCGAAGCTGCTTCTTGGTACTTTTTTTCTTTCCTATTTTTTTTTTTTTGTTTGCTTGTTTTCTTTCTTGCACTTTTAGCTCTCCCTTCGATTTCTTTCTTCTTTTCTTTTTTCCACTTTCAATCCGTCGTTTGTTTCCTACAAACCTGGCAGTGAGGATAAGGAAAGGGAGAGAGGGAATGTTATTGTTTGGGATGGTGGTGGAATTGAGGAATGATTAAAAATAATAATATTCCAGGGGAGGGCAATAAACTTGCTTCCCCATTTGATCTCCTGGTTAAAGATCAGTTTCAGTGTCATCAAGAGAGTAGATAAGAATATACATGAAGTTAAAAAAATACTTTATATTTGTCAAAGCTTCTTTTTCCTCCTCCTCCTCCTTCCCTTCCCCCTCCCCCTCCCCCTCCCCCTCTTCCTTTATGAAAAAATCTCTTCCTCCTCCCCCTTCCTTCCTTCCTTCCTTCCTTCCTTCCTTCCTTCTCTTCCTTCTCCTGCCTTCCTTCTCCTTGTCCCGCTCTTCCTTCCATCCTTCCCCACCTCCCCTTTTCTTCTTTTCCTCCTCCTCCTCCTCCCTCTCTTCCTTCCATTCTTCCTTTCTCCCACCTCCCTTCCTCCCCTCCCTTCCCCTCCATCAGACTTTCCTCCATCCATCCTGATCAGGCTATTCCCTTTTGGGGAAAAGCAATACGATGCAAAGAGCAGCTTCTTAATCAGTTTTGTGCTTGAAATAAATTGCCCCCGGGATTACTTGAAGAAAGTGTGACATGCGTCAAAGAGATGTTTTATCAAAGTCGGTTGGGCTTGCGAAAAAGAAATCGGTTTTTTTTCCCCCCTTATATGTATAATTCCCCTCCTGCTACATGATGTCTTGTGGATCCCACGGACCACCGTTGCTGTCTACCAATCAGGATCTTTGGCTAATTGCTTTGATGCTTCTCTGAATAGTTGAGTTCCAAGATTGGGATCACGCACAGTGTTAAGCTATGGTTTGTTTGATCGTGGTTTGTTTGATCGTGGTTTATTTGATCATGGTTTGTTGACTAAACCAGCACTCAGACTCCCTGAGGATGTTCCATTCCAAACCTGCCTTCTTTTTGTCCCATATTAAATAGTGGCTTTGCAAACACAAAGGACCAGCAATAAGAAGATTGATAGGAAATAGTTTTTCTCTTGTTCCTCTTGTTCCTCTCCTCACTCAATCCAATTCTTAAAAAAAAAAAAAAAAAAATAAAAGGTGCCATAAAAAAAAAAAAAAAAAATCAAAGGTGCCATCTTTCTGCTAATATCTCTTAAAGGAACAACGTTAAATTGCCTTGCAGAGTCCTTGGTGCTCTCTGAAGTTGGTTGTTTTCTGACAGACGTTTCATTACCAAACTAGGTAACTTCATCAATGCAGTAAATTGTCTTGCTCTACGGCAAGCCCAGGGGTGGGGTTGAAATTTTTTAGCAACCGGTTCTCTGCCTGGTTGCTGGGGGGGGCGTGGCCATGGGGGCGTGGTCTACTCGGCCTCCTGCACCATGGCGGGGGGGGGGGCTTTTCGCCATCCCCAGGCTCGGGAGGCTTTCCTCGAGCCTCCGGGAGAGCGAAAACGGCCTTCCCCGGGCTCCGGAGACCCTCCCGAGGCTGGAAACGGGCCTGTTTCCGGACTTCCGGTACTTCCAGTAGGCCCGTTTTTCGTCCTCCCAGAGCCTCCGCGTGAGCCCTGCACTTACCTCACATCCAAAACGGGCCACACTCCTGGGAGGGGAGGGCCAGGGTGGGCAGGGTCAGCCAGTCCTTGCAACTACCGGTTAGGCGAACGAGATGTAAAATTAACATCTGGTTCACCCGAACCGGTCCGAACCGGCTGAATCCCACCAAGTAGCATAATAGCTCTTCCCCTTTATTATTATTAGGGGTGTCAGAGGGGGAAGTAAGCCATTATTAAATTATAAACAAAGTTCCAAAAAACCAGGTAGTTCTTGAGTTACGATTGAATCCAAAATTTCCATTGCTAAGCGAGACAGTTGTTAAGTGAGTTTTGCCCCATTTCACAATCTTTCTTGCCACCATTATTTAGTGAATCACTGCAGTTGTTAGGTTAATAACATGGTTGTTAAGCGAATCTGGCTTCCCCATTGAATTTGCTGGTCAGAAGGTCGCAAAAGGGGATTACGTGACTCCCCCCCCCGGGACACTGCAACCGTCATAAATACACGCCAGTTGCCAAGCGTCTGAATTTTGATGACGTGTCCACAAGGATGCTGCAACAGTCATAAGTGTGAACAATGATTATAAGTCACTTTTTTCCCAGTGCCATTGTAACTTCAAATGGCCACTAAACAAATGGTTATAAGTCGAGGACTGCCTATATCAGAAGAGCTGCTAAGTTATATGTCAGTAGGATCCATTCTTCCTCCTGCTAGACAATCTCATTAAAAATACAATAAAATTAAGTGTTCTTTTTTTAAAAAAAAGGAAACATAAAAGCAGCTTCACTGTTTTCCTGTTTGATTGTTAGCCAGTGTTTCCATGACACTGAAGGAAAAGCCAAGATAAATATCTAATTATGGAAACAACCTGATAGTTAAAACTTGGAAACAAAGGTGGGAAGGGGTGAACACACTGATGTAGGACACCACATCAGTTGCAAAAAGGAACAACAGCTGCATTTCCTAGGGAAGGGATTATTTTGCTAACAAGAGTTAAATGAGCATTGATGCCTTTCTCACCATAGAACTAGGACCTCGAGGCTAATATCAGGAAAACCAAAAGAGTAGATTATTTGAAAAACACTGGATTAATTTAGGGATTTTGTTTCAATCTGGATATAAAGAAATACATGTTTGCAGGGGGAACGAATGCAAGGAAGACGCTATGCAAGAGATAAAATTGGCTTTGTAGCCACCTAGGGCCAACCTAGCTTCTCATATGGTGCCCTGGAATGTTTTATTCTAAACATGGTTTTGTTCAAGCAATCACAACAGCTTGATTCCCGAAGAATCAAGATGTGACATGATAGCAGTGTTCCAATATTTGAGGGGCTGCCACAAAGAAGAGGGGATCAACCTATTCTCCAAAGCACCAGAAGGCAGGTCAAGAAACACTGGATGTTAACAAATCAAGGAGAGAAGCAACCTAGAACTAAGGAGAAACTTCCTGACAGTGAGAACAATTACTCAGTGGAACAACTTGCCTCCAGAAGTTGTAAATGCTCCAACACTGGAAGTTTTTAAGAAGAGAGTAGATAACCATTTGTCTGAAGTGGCATAGGGTTTCCTGCCTAAGCAGGGGGTTGGACTATAAGACCTCCAAGGTCCCTTCCAACTCTGTTATTCTATGTTCTAGGATTAGCTCATCTGGTCTGTTTCCTGTCTAGTCTACCTGGGAAGCATGACAGGTGCTTATAGGAAAACCTGTCTTTAGCGTTAATGAACATCTCCCCTCAATCAGTCTGTTAAAGGGAAACCTCACTATCAGAGGTGGTATTCACTTACCTTCCCTACCGGTTCGCAAATGTCCGTGCATGCGTCCAGCCTTCCGCAAATGCGATTTCTTGCGTGAGCGCCTTGCGCGCATGCACCCGGCCTCCAAAATGTGGCTAAATAGGACGGCATTACGTCGCCGCTACCGGTTCGCCCGAACCGGTTCGAACCGGCTGAATACCACCTCTGCTCACTGTGTGCAACATACATTTTTCAATTAATCATGCAGTGAACCGAGGTCAAACGTGGGCCCTACTTCTTTCTGTCCTGGCCTACTTAGCAGATTTGATGGGAGGATAGAAATTAAGAGGGAGAGGAGAGGTGGTTTAAAAGCCTAGGACTTCCAAGGTCCCTTCAAATTCTCTGTTGTTCTGTTATTCTGAATAGCTGGATGGATTGAAGTTACCCAAGAACTTATTCAAGGAAAACGCTAATGAAGCTTAGCTTCTTGGAGCAAATGAAAATGTTGGGTTCTAACTTAACTCGGTTAAGCCTCCTGGGTAATTTCAGCTTAGAATAACGAAGTTGGAAGGGATCTTGGAAGTCTACTAATCCAACCCCTTGCTCAAGCAGGAGACTGTACACCATTCCAGACAAATGGCTGTCCAATCTCTTCTTAAAAAAACCTCCAGTGTTGGAGCACCCACAACTTCTGGAGGCAAGTCCTTCCACTGACTAATTGTTCCAACTCTCAGGAAATTTCTCCTTAGTTCTAGGTTGGTCTTCCCCTTGGTTAGTTTCCATCTTGTATAACCTTGATAACAAAGAACATGATTTCTTTATAGGGAGCCATTGCGATTTCCCCCCAGCTTTTCTGCTCTTCAGTGATGTGCTTAGTTGGGGTGGCCTTTGATAACATCTGGGCTTTGATAACATCTAATTTTATAGGAACTTAAATAGCCAATAAAAACTAAAATACAATATGGTGGTTGTAGATGCTGCATTTCATTGTCTTTACAAGCTGCCTTCTCTCTTTTTTCCTTCAGCGCCTGAACGGATTCGCCGATATTTCCACTAGAGTGCAACATTTAAGCCACCATTAAGAAGAAGAACGGAGGAGAAAGGAAGAGAAGGGGAAGGAGAATTCAGATGAATTCAGATGTATGTTACATTTTTAATTTTCAAAAGTTGCCTTAATAACGTTGTTTTAGGAATAAGCCAGCAGATGCTGGAAGCGAGGGAAATACAGATATGAATTATATCAGGTGTTGTCTCTCTCTCTCTCTCTGTGTATGTGTGTGTTTCTCTCTGACACCTTCACACACTTTTTCTGTACAGCCGCAGGCTTGGAAATGCTTCCGAATTCATTAATTTTGGACTGAAAACATGTCTTGGCAAAGAAGGACGAAGCCTAATCTAACTTGTTTCAAGCCACCCTAAACGCAGAGCTTGAACTGGTGGTGTGCCCTTAACTGGCTGTTTTCTGCAACCACAAATCTTGTGATTTCTTTTTCCGCCACTTGTTTCCAAGGAAGACTTAGCTTGTGGCAATTTTGCCCCAGATCTAAAAGAATTAAGGATTGGCTTCGGGTATTTTGGAAGCCTTAAGGAAGGGATCTACTCTCTAGTTTAAGGAGTTAGTGTGCCAAAACTTGCTGGGATTTTTCTCATCATGGTTTCTAAGCTGTGTTTGTGGTTGACAGAGAAAAAACACTAGAATGATGTATAGCCTCGGCTGGGTTCAATAGGAGCTGGATCTGCAAGAAAAAAAGAAAAAAAATTGCAGATGTTACATTTAGTGGCACCAAGAGAGACAATTGTTCCTTTGCAGCAGAAAGTCCTTGTTAAACACAGTGAAATAAAGCAGAAGAGAGAGAGGGAGGAGGAGGAGGAGGAGGAAGAGGAGGAGGAGGAGAAGGAGGAGGAGGAGGAGAAGAACTTGGAAATGTATGGATAAAATATTTCTGTTTTTGCTTTGGGTTGTGTATGCTCTGTTATGTGTAGGCTTCAGTCAAGAGAAACGAGCATAGAACACATTCAGGAACAGTGCAGAATCAAGGAAGAATTGCCAGCACAAAAGCTAAAATCCAGATGTAATAGAAAATAAGAGACACTTAAAAGGAGGCAGCCTTACAAAAAAGCCAAGAGTGCAATTCTGGAAAGCGTGTGGATAACCTTGGACTTAAGAGTCAAGCTGCATTGAATTTCATGGCTAATTAAGTTCAAGGCTCCTGTTCTTTCTCCTCTTTTTGCATTCTCAAAAACTGAAGGAAAAGTGGAAACCTAGAACGAGGAAGAAATAGGGGCAGTCAGCTTCCCATATTGAGTAAAGTGACAATCTTGGGGTGAAAGAAGCCAGAATTGGCAGCATTCACACATTGTGGTGAAGCAGGTTGCCAAAGATGCTAAGACATGCTTTGCCTTACATTCCTCTGTGCCCCCTCTTAACAGAATAACAGAGTTGGAAGGGACCTTGGAGGTCTTCTAGTCCACCCCTCTGCTCAAGCAGGAGACCCTATACCCATAATGGCGCACCTATGGCATGCATGCCACAGGTGGCATGCAGAGCCATATCTGCGGGCACGCAAGCCGTTGCCCTAGCTCAGCTCCAGTGCGCATGCGCGCACCGGCCAGCTGATTTTCGGCTGGCCCTGCTCATGCTGCCCCTCCCCTCCCAGGAGTCTCCACGCAGCCCATTTTGGATGCCAGGTAAGTACAGGGCTTGCGCGGAGGCTCTGGGAGGGCGTTTTCGGCCTCCAGAGGGCCTCTGGGGGGGCCGCTTTCACCCTCCCCAGGCTCCAAGAAAGCCTCTGGAGCCTGGGGAGGGCAAAAAACAGGCCTATGGGCCCACCGGAAGTCGGGAAATGGGCCGTTTATGGCCTCCGGAGGGCCTCGGGGGGAGGGGGCGGGGGAGGCTGTTTTCGCCCTCCCCAGGCTCCAAGAAAGCCTCTGGAGCCTGGGGAGGGTGAAAAACGGGCCTACCAGAAGTCTGGAAACAGGCCGTTTCTGGCCTCCGGAGGCTTCAGGGAGGCCTACTAGGCCCAAAACGGGGCACAGGGGGTTGTGCACGCATGCACGGGGGTGGGGAAGCACAGGGGGGATCGCACACACATGCGCAGGGGGTGGGATGTGTGGGGGGCATTGAATTATGGATGTGGGCACGCACACGTGCAGTATCGTCCGCGCACGCGCGCTTTCGGCACCCGAGGAAAAAAAAGGTTCGCCATCACTGCCCTATACCATTCAGACAAATGGTTGTCCAATCTCTTCTTAAAAACCTCCAGTGATGGAGCATCCACAACTTCTGGAGGTAAAACTTCCACTGGCTGTTTGTTCTCACTGTCATGAAATTTCTCCTTAGTTCTAGCTTGCTTCTCTGCTTGATTAGTTTCCATCCATGTTTCTTGTCCTGCCTTCAGGTGCTTTGGAGAATGGGTTGACCCCCCCCCTCTTCTTTGGGGCAGCCCCTTAGATATTGGAAGACTGCTATAATTTCATTTCTAGTCCCTCTTTTCATTAAACTAGACATAACCCAATTCCTGCAACCATTCTTTGTATATTTTAGCCTTCAGTCCCCTAATCATCTTTGTTGCTCTTCTCTGGATTCTTTCCAGAGTCTCAACATCTTTTTTTTAATATCGTGGCGACCAAAACTGGATGCAAGATTCCAAGTGTGGTCTTACCAAGGCATTATAAAGTGGTACTAAAATCTCACATGATCTTGATTCTTTCCCTCTGTTAATTCAGCCTATCTTGGCTTCAGCTCTCCATTTCGGGTGGGGCCCCACCCTACCCTACCCCACTGCATGAAGGACGTGATGGGCCTGGCCTTTGTTCTTGTAAATTCAGCCTTTTTTGATGGGCAAGCTTGAGAATGGCTCTTTGAAAGCACTGGAGTGGTGTGAAGCTCTCCAGGCTTCTTGAGCTGAAAGACGGATGAATTAATCTTGAATAAAGAGACTATGATCTCGTCAATGGCCCTTCAGTTGTTCACACTGAATAGCTTTGATGCTCGGCTGCGTAATTACTGAATCATCCAGATTATGAAATATAGAGAGAAGTAGATTCCTGTTCAGGTTTTTATGCCTATGGAAGCAGAGATTCCTCTCTTTCCCCCCGTATCCCGTGATAGAGGAAATGAGGCTAGCTAATAGGGCGCCCCCATTTCCATTTCCCTGGTAAAATTTATGTGGATGTAGGCGATGACCAGGCTGGGCCCAAGGGAGGGGTCAAACCCATCATCAGACATGAGTCACGCCCACAAGAGATCTAAGTCCAGCCCACCTTGAGTTCCTTCTGATCTCCCGCTAATTTCTCTTTGACTGTTAGTAGTTCAGATTCTTGTAGAGAGCTTAAGCTTGCCTTAAACCTTTATACTCATTTGAACTTCCTGAATCTCCTGATTTCCCTGGTGCTTGACACTGACCTCCTGATGGACTTTTTCCAATCACAGTGTGCTGCCTTTTGGATGGTTTGCTTCAAACTGTGGGTAGAAGCTGGACTTTCCACTGGCACACCCCACCCTGAGTGGGCTTGTCTTCATACAGGTGGTCCTCGACTTACAGCAGTTCATTTACTGGCCGTTCGAAGTTACAGTGGCACTGAAAAAAAAGTGAGTTAGGACCGTTTTCACACTTACGACTGTTGCAGCATCCCCATGGTGACGTGATTGAAATCCAGATACTTGGCTACCGACTCATATTTATGACGATTGCAGTGTTGATTTTGCTGTTGGAAGCTGGCTGGGAAGATCACAAATAGCGACCACATGATCCTGGGACTCAGGAAGCAGGTATATTACGATGGTTGCAAATTTTGATCCCATACCTATGCGGATGCTATGATGGTCATAAGTGTGAAGACCGGTTCTAAGTCACTCTTTTTTCAATGCCGTTGTAACTTCCAACAGCAGCTAAACAAGTGGTGGTTAAGTCAAGGAATACCTGTGAGCTTGACTAAATTTCATATTTTGAAAACAAAATGCACGCCAACCTGTAATAATTATCATTAGGACTTTGCATACCTCTCAAGTTTATTTACTGAAAGTTTGCTAGTGAAAAAAGCACCACGGTCAAAAAATATATACCGGTCAAAAGGGTTCCAGAAATGTGTCCGTAAGGCTGGGTTGCATAAAATGGGCCCATAGTAGAAGAAAGGCCCATAAAAACACCAGCAGCTTTTTGTACAGACTTTACAGTAAAAGCAATAGAATGAATGAGCTGGAATGGACCTTGGAGGTCTTCTAGTCCAGCCCCCTGCTCAAGCAGGAGAACCTATAATATTTCAGATAAGTGACTGTCTGTTAAAAACCTCCAGTGATGGAGCGCCCATGATTTCTGGAGGCAAGCTGTTCCACTGGTCAATTGTCCTCACTGTTAGGAAGTTTCTCCTTTAATTCCAGGTTGCTTCTCTCCTTGATTAGTTTCCATCCATTGTTTCTTGTCTTGCCTTCTGGTGCTTTGGAAAATAAGTTGACCCCCTCCTATTTGTGGCAACCTCTCAAATACTGGAATACTGTTATCATTTCCCCCCT
>QLTV01020722.1:553521-563862 GCA_003457575.1 Thermophis baileyi
TCCAATAGCCTTGTCCACTTCCTCAGGAGTCACAGGCTCAAACTCCTCCCACAAAATTGGATTAAGACCTGCCCCTGTCATCTCAGCTTGACTTGCCCAATCAGAGTCCAGGTCCATCCGAATCTCAGCGACTTTATCCGCCAAATACTGTACAAATTCCTCAGCTCTCCCCTGCAAAGGTTCCTCCTTTCCCTCAATGTTAAGGAGGGAACGAGTTACCTTGAACAGGGCGGCTGGGCGAGAATCAGCAGATGCAATAAGAGCGGAAAAATGCAACCGTTTTGCCGCCCGTATCGGCAAAAGATACAGATATTCTTCTCTCTGGTCTCTATATCATTGCTTCTTCAGGTTAAACACACCCAACTTGGCATCCGGACCCATCATCCTGTCTGTTGCCTTCCCCTGGATGGGTTCCATCTCATAATGAGTCCTTGCCCTTTGGAGAAAACGATAAGGGAGCAAATGGACTTGGGGTAGGTCAAATGACGGCCTCCATATTTGTTGTAGAATACAGCAAAGTTATGGAGGAGAAGTCACCGGAAGAAAGCTGAGATATAACTACAAAAAAAGAGCAGAACCAGCCTTACTGTTAGGTTGAATGAGACATTTAATAGTGAGTTTCTTGGCTATTGCCCCCTCCAACCCCCACCCTCTCCCCTTTTCCTTTCTGCTGAGAACAGAGCTAGGCATCACATATTTTCTGTTATGTGTCTATGGAGATTCTCAGTCATCCAGGTCATGGTTGTCCCAAAAGGGCTTTTTCAAAAGGCAACTGGGCTTTGTTTTTCCTTGAAGACGTTTCGCTTCTCACCCAAGAAGCTTCTTGAGTTCTTCAGTCAGAACAGAAGAAGTTTCTTGGGTGAGAAGCAAAACATCTTCAAAGAAAAACAAAGCCCAGTTGCCTTTTGAAAAAGCCCCTTTGGGGTTTTCTGCTTAGGTGTCCTTAACCTAATCTCCTAACCTGGTCCATGGTTGCCTATACCTACAGTAGTAGTAATTCCAATCACCCATCGGTAATTCAGATTACAGATTAACAGAGTTGGAAGGGACCAGGTAGGTCATCTAGTCCAGGGGTCTGCAACCTTAAACACTCAAAGAGCCACTTGGGCCCGTTTCCCACAGAAAACAAAACAACGGGAGCCACAAAACCTGGGTGGGCGTGGCCACTTCTGGGTTTGAGAGAGAGAGAGAGAGAGAGAGAGAGAGAGAGAGAGAGAGAGAGAGAGAGAGAGAAAGTTGCCAGGGGCGAGTGGGGCAGGGAATGGGCTCCAGGAAGGGGAGGGGACCCAGTCTCCCCCATTGTGAAGCACGCTAGCTTTCACTGTGCTGTGCAAGGCGCTGCAAGAGCAGCGGGCAAGCCATGGAGGAGGTATTGGGTCTTCCCCCCGCCCCACACCAAAGGAAAGCCAGCGGGCTTCTCCTTCCCTCCTACCCTTCCCCCTGCTCCCTTCTCCCCACTCAATCCTACTTTGGGACAGAGAAGCGCGCGCTGGAAACGTGTGTTGGGGCGACGTCAGAGTGCGTCTTCTGATCCTCTGGCGCTCGCCTGCAACTCTCCGCGCTCCTCCAGGCCTGGCTTGCCGGGGGGGGAGCAGCCCTGACGCCTCTGCTCCCCGCCCCACGGCCCCAGCCATTGCTGCCCGGGGAAGGAACAGGAAACACAAAGCCGCGCATTTCAAAGGCGGCGAACAGCGTTCCGCTGTGAGAGCCGGGCCAGGCCTCTCTGCCATCCAATGGGGCCGCTTCTGCCGGGCCATCTCCCCCTCCCCCCCACTGGGCTGTTGTGCTCGGTGCTCGGCGGGGGAGGGGAGTGCTTCCCTACGCTGCCCCCTTTCTCTTGGCCCTGCCGACAAGGGAGGAGGAAGGCCAGGCTTCGGGGATGGCCCCCACCTCGCAAGATCCACCCCCGCCATTCTCCCAGCCCTCTTTGGTGGCAGTTACAGCAAATGTACCACAATGAAGGCGGAATGCTGTTGCTGTGCAAAGGCAAGTAGAGGGGCACTTGGCTCCTGCACTAAGGCTCCGGCCATGCCACTGCCGTGACAGGATGATGGCTCTTTCATCCCTCTGCCATGACAGGGTGACAGGGAGCCGCAGCAAAGGGCCCAAAGAGCCGCATGCGGCTCTGGAGCCGCAGGTTGAAGACCCCTGATCTACTCCAATCCCCCACCCAATCAGGAGACCCTACACCATTTCTGACAGATGGCAGTCAGGTCTCTTCTTGAAAGCCTCCAGTGATGAAGCTCCCACAACTTCCGAAGGCAACTTCTGTTCCATTGGTTGATTGCTCTCACTGTCAGAAAATTTCTCCTTCAAATTTCCAGGTTGAATCTCTCCTTGATCAGTTTCCATCCATTCTTCCTTGTCTGGCCTTCGGGTGCTTTGGAGAATAGCTTGATCCCCTCCTCTCTGTGGTAGCCCCTCAAATACTGGAACATTGCTATCCTGTCTCCCCTGGTCCTTCTCTCCACTAGACTAGCCGTGCCCAGCTCCTGCAACTGTTCATCGTAGGTTTTAGCCTCCAGTCCCCTCATCATCCTGGTTGCTCTTCTCTGCACTCTTTCTAGAGACTCAACATCTTTTTTTTATAGTGTGGTGACCAAAACTGGATGCAGTATTCTAGGTGTGGTCTTACTAAGGCTTTATAGAGTGGTATTAGAACCTGCCTTCATCTTGAGATCCACAGTCATCATCTCTTTGGTTATTTCTGATTGACAGAAATCGCTGGTCCGTCATAAACCTTCACACAGTCTGAAAAGTGTCCCCACTTGAGGTTACGTGGCACCATTTTTGCTGGTGGCTCCCTTCGGAGCCCTTCGGGGACATCCTGAGAACCAACCGAGGTTTTCTCTCTAACCCCTTTCATGAAATATTCTTAGCTTTTCCCGACAAGGGAACACATTTCCAATTTCTGCTGTGGCGCTGAGATCAAGAGCATCCTCGTAGCCGTCTCAATGGGATTTAGGCTTCCATGCTGTTATTCCCAACCATCTGAAGCTTAGCCTATTAAATTGTATTTATTATAGCAAGCGAACATCAATTATGGATCTATGCATCTCAGAGCTTTGTATTTATTCCCACATGCTCGCTTGGCCTCCCTCTAAGCAACGGGGATATGCTAACCTATTTATTCCATTAGACTAACTACGCAGCCCTGTTGTTCTCTTATTCCCAGTCTTACTGGGCCAAACAGCTGATCAGTTGTTCTTAACGGGCTTTCACAATAAGGCTGTGCTAAATGTTGTCGAAATCCCGTCTTGGTTTGTAAAAGAAGAAAGTGCCCTTAGAATGGATCAGGGGAGATCTAACTACAGGCAGTTCTCAACTTACAACAGTTCGTTTAGTGACCATTCGAAGTTACAACGGCACTGAAAAAAGGGACTTATGAACCGTTTTTCACACTAATGACCGTTGCAGCATCCCCATGGTCACATGATCCAAATTCGGATGCTTGGCAATCGACTCGTATTTATGACGGTTGCAGTGTCCCGGGGTTATGCGATCCCCTTTAGCGACCTTCTGACAAGCAAAGTCAATGGGGAAGCCAGATTCACTTAACAACTGTGTTACTAAGTTAACAGCTGCAGTGATTCCCTTAACAGCCGTGTCAAGAAAGGTCGTAAAATGGGGCAAAACTCACTTAACAAATGTCTCACTCAGCAACAAAAATTTGGGGCTCAATCGTAGTCATAAATTGAGGTCTACCTGTCTATGTCTTCATTAACCTATTCCTGACACATCAAATATGGTAGCTCAGGGTTGAACTGTGAGGTAATTGATGCTCTCTAGATCTGTTTCTTTGGCTTGCAAACCCCACACTCAGCTGCACTGATGATGTTACCTAGTTGGGTAACAAAATGTCTGCAAGCCAACAACCAAGCTCGGAGAGCACCACTTAGGCTAAGAGATTAATTTTTGCAAGACGATCCGATTTTCTAGTCAAACAAGGACAGGCAACTTTCTTTCCAGAATCTTATTATTCGTAAAAGCGCGGACAATGGTTTCGTACAGCCCCAAATTGAAGGTTGCTCTGTGGATCTGTAGTGCATCATTTCCCTATAATTTAAAACTTTTTTTGTGCAGTTCCTCTACAACAGGGGTGTCAAACTCAAGGCCCGTGGACCGGGTCTGGCTCACGGGGTGCTTAAATCAGGCCCACGGGGCTGGCCTGGAAATATCAAAGGACTGGCCCACGGTGCCTCTGCTGGCCAAAACGGGCCACGGGGGGCCACGTGTGGGCCCCCTGTGGCCCACTTTCGGCCTCCCCGGCTTCCAGCAGCACTCTGCCGGCCAAAAACAGGCCGCGCGGAGGCCTTGCGGGGCCTCCGCGCAGCCCGTTTTTGGCCAGGAGAGTGCTGCTAGAGGCCATGGAGGCCAAAAACAAGGCAAAACAGCAGAGTGCTGCAGGAGGCCGTCCAGGTTGAAAACGGAGCGCAGGGGGGGACGCACACAGCCCCCCGCGCCTCGGTTTGGCCAGCAGGGTGCTGCAGGAGGCATCCATCCCATCTCCCCCCCCCCAGCCGGCCCGCGGAGAACTACAATGCTGATCCGGCCCTCGAAGAAATCCAGTTTGACACCCCTGCTCTACAACATCATTTCTGATTTATAGCCCCTAGGATCTGGCCCTAGCACGGACAGTTCAGGACTCAGAGTTCAATGGAACGACTGTCGAAGTCTCTGGAGATTCTCCGTCATCCAGGTCACGGTTGTCCCAAAGGTGCTTTTTTTTCAAGAGGCAAGCGGACTTTCTGGTTTTTCTTTGAAGACGTTTCGCTTCTCATCCAAGAAGCTTCTTCAGCTCTCAGCTCTTCAAAGAAAAACCAGAAAGTCCAGTTGCCTCTTGAAAAAGCACCTTCGAGACAACTACTGTCAAAGTTTGCAAAGTTCCCTTTGATTGTAGGAATCGGCCACTGTTTCTGTGTGAGTGTTGAGGCCAACATATTCTGTGTGTTGAACACAAAAGGCGCTTGTCTCCATCTGATCCCCCTAGATAAAAACAACAATGAACTCGACAACAGGCCCCAAACTGAGTGACAACCAATTGTTGAATAGCACAACGGGTACAAAAGAGTGCAATTATTTCCTTGTCTATCAACGCAGAGATTTTGCCTGGACGAAGTCTGTTTTCTGCCTTCAGGAATTTGAGGATTTGGGGATCTTCTCTTCAAATGACTTGCGCCTCAAACATCAATTCTGTGCATGGCTATGAATTGAGTTTATGGGGTCCTTGGTGTTCTCTGAGCTTGGTGGTTTTCTTGCAGACGTTTCATTACCCAACTGGGTAGCATCATCAGTGCACTTTTTGCTTTGACTTTTTTTTTTTTTTTTGCCCTTTTTATTCCTTGGTTGATCAATAGAAGACCAGGCAAGAGTATAAACAGTTAAGATGCTGGCCTAGAAACCAAGAAATAGTGAGTTCTAGTCCCACCTTTGGAATGAAAGCTGGCTGGGTGGCTTTGGCCCAATCACCAGGAGACAGTGAGTTCTAGTTCTGCCTTAGGCATGAAAGCCAACTGGATGAATTTGGGCCAATCACCAGTAGGTGAGTTTTAGGGCCCCTTTGGGCATGACTGGATGATTTTGGACCAGTCTCTCTCTCTCTCTCTCTCTCTCTCTCTCTCTCTCTCTCTCTCTCTCTGTCTTTGTCTCTGTCTCTCCACACTCCCGATCGTCTGGTAGACCGGCGCCAAGAGGAGACACTTAGTTTTTTTCCTCTCTTTTCTTTCCCTCAGCCGGTAGACCTGGACGCTCTCTCTCTCTCTCTCTTTCTCTCTCTCTCTCTCTCTCTCTGTTTCTCTGTCTCTCTCTCTGTCTCTCTCTCTGTCTCTCTCTTTCTCTGTCTCTCTCTCTGTCTCTCTCTCTGTCTCTCTCGTCAACCCACCTCCCAGGATTGTTGTTATGGATAAAAAGATGAAGAGGAAGGAGTTTTACAAAGGTTCACCCACTTGAGTTACTTATCCAGTAACAAAGGCAGGATTTTAAAGAAGTCTAATAAACAAGCAAACCTTCATATTTGCTTAGTTTGCAGTCAGAGGCATGAATGCAATGCATTTTTTTTCAATATCCCTTGTTCCGTATGCTTCCCCCCTCCTCTTTTCTCCTGCCTGTGTTTCCCCCCCCCTCTTCCCCCTCCCCTGTCTATCCACTTTCTCAGCTCAGCCATTAAATTGCTGACTTCATGATTTCCTGCCTTTGTACCCCCCCACCCCTCCGTTCTCCAGGGACGGCCTCTCCAAACACGGGTTCTGCCAGCTGCTGCTGCTACGTTATACTGCAGTTCAAATGCCTCCTGGTCGCCACAGCTGTGTGTTTTGAACTTGACTGATTACACGGGGAAGTGAACCATGCTTATTCACATCTCCTCCCCCCCGCCTCTTCCTTATTAGAGAGCAGTCAAGCGTGGCCCCTTCTGACCCTCCACCCAAAGTATCTGAGCTGTGGGCTTTCTTCACCTCCTTGCAGGTTATTATTATTATTATTTATTAAATTTGTATGCCGCCCAACTCCCAAGGGACTCTGAGCGGCTCACAACAATATAAAAAACTATTAAAAGGAAAACATAAAAGAAAACATAATTCACTGCTTTCCGGAAGGCCAGCAGGGTGGGGGTGGTCCGGATCTCCGGAGGTAACTGGTTCCAGAGGGCCAGAGCAGCCACAGAGAAAGCCCTCCCCCGCGTGCCCGCCAGCCGGCACTGTTTAGCTGACGGGACCTGGAGGAGCCCAACCCTGTGCAGTCTCGAAGATAACCTGGTCCTGAACAATATAGGGCTTTAAAGGTAATAACCAACACCTTGTATTGTGCCCGGAGACCAATAGGAAGCCAGTGCAGCTCGCGGAGTATAGGTGTAATATGGGTGTACCTAGGTGCACCCACGACAGCTCGCGCAGCCGCATTCTGGACCAATTGTAGTCTCCGAACAGTCTTCAAGGGTAGCCCCATGTAGAGCGCATTGCAATAATCTAACCGTGAGGTGACAAGGGCATGGGTGACTGTGAGGAGAGCCTCTTGATCCAAGTAGGGTCGCAATTGGTGCACCAGGCGAACCTGTGCAAAGGTCCCCCTAGCTACAGCTACCAAATGTTGTTGTAATTTTAGCTGTGAGTCTAGGAGGACACCCAAATTGCGAGCCCGTTCTGAGGGGGACAGTTCCCCCCCCCGAACCAAGGATGGACAGTCAACATAGTCTTTGGGAGGCAATACCCATAGCCACTCGGTCTTGCCTGGATCTAGGGGTCGACCTCTGTCCTCCTGCCAACACCGACTGTGACCGACCAGAGAGATAGGAGGAGAACCAACGTAACACGGTGCCTCCCACTCCCAACTCCCTTAGTCGTCCCAGAAGGATACCATGGTCAATGGTATCGAAAGCTGCTGAGAGGTCAAGTAGCACCAAGATAGAGGAATGACCCCCAGCTCGGGCGCGCCAGAGATCATCCATCAGCGCGACCAAGGCATTTTCAGTGCTGTAGCCACGCCTGAAGCCAGACTGAAAAGATTCTAGATAATCTGTTTCATCCAATGACCGCAGGAGCTGACATGCCACCACTTTCTCTACAACCTTTCCCACAAAGGGTAGGTTGGAGACTGGATGAAAGTTCTTTAATTCTGCTGGATCCAGGGAAGGTTTCTTGCGGAGGGGTCTCACCACCGCTTCCGTTAATGGTTGCGGGAAAGACCCCTCCCTCAAGGATGCATTGACTAAAGCCTGGAGCCAGCCTCGTGTCACCTCCTTGCTGGCTGAAACCAGCCAGGAGGAGCACGGGTCCAACAAACAAGTGGAGGAACTCATCGCTCCTACAGCCTTGTCCACTTCCTCAGGAGTCATAGGCTCAAATTCATCCCAAACAATAGGACTAAGACCTGTCCCCGTCATCTCGGTCGGAATTGCCCAATCAGAGTCCAGGTCCGTCCGAATCTGGTGGGATAAACCTGATAATAGCAATAGCACTTAAACTTTTATACCACTTTACAGTGCTTTACAGCCCTCTCTAAGCGGTTTACAGAGTCAGTCTCTTGCCCCCAACAATCTGGGTCCTCATTTTACCCACCTTGGAAGGATGGAAGGCTGAGTCAACCTTGAGCCTGGTGAGATTCGAACTGCCAAATTGCAGTCAGCCGGCAGTCAGCAGAAGTAGCCTGCAGTACTGCACTCTAACCACTGCGCCACCGTGGCTCCCATCGTTCCTGCCCCTCTTTCTGTGATAACCCCACCCTCCGGGACCGCGCTGCTAATCAAAGGGAAATACAGGTAGTTCTTAACTTACCACCACAGCTGAGCCCAAAATTTCTGTTACTAAGCGAGATAGTTGTTAAGCGAATTTTGCCCCATTTTACGATCTTCCTTGCCACCATAGTTAAGCGAATCCTGCAGCTGTTAAATTAGAAACACGGGTTGTTGAGTGAACCTGGCTTCCCCGTTGACTTGTCAGAAGGTCTCAAAAGGGGATCACATAAATATATGTCAGTTGCCAAGCATCTGAATTTTGATATCTTGACCCTGGGGATCAGTAGTGGGTTCTAAACCCCGTCGCTACCGGTTTGCTTGTGAGCATGCATGCGTGCGCGCAACACTTCAGCGCATGTGCAGAAGCGTCCTGGGTGGGTGGGTGGAGCGGTGGGCGGAGCATCCCGGGTGGGTGGGCAGAGCCTCCCGCCATCGGCGCTACCGGTTCGCAGAACCAGGCCGAACTGGGAGCAACCCACCGCTGCTGGGGATGCTGTAACATGAAGTCATGAAGTTGAAAAATGGTCACAAATCACTTTTTTTCAGTGCGGTTGTAACTTTGAATCGGTCAGTAAACGAATGGTTGTAAGTTGAGGACTACCTGTACAGGAGGGACCCAAAGCCTCTGATCTCTGCCGTCTGATGGCTGCTCTTCTCTGGAGGAGGATTGACCTGCTGTTACATGCGTGGGATTGAAAAGTTGCATGCCTCCATTTTCAATAGTTGGTTGCTATTTCCTTCTTCTTAACAGTTCCTCTTCTCTCGTATTAGGGAACTAAGCAGAAGTTGAAAGCTATGTGGTTTGGTGGAGAGTAGATGTTCCACAGGTTTAGTTGGTTTTAGATCCCGTTTGATTTAATGGTAAGGCTAGAAACCAGGAGACTGTGAGTTCTAGTCCCGCCTTAGGCATGAAAGCTAGTTGGGTAATTTAGGGCCAATCATAGGAGACTGCGAGTTCTAATCCCACTTTAGGCATGAAAGCCAGCTGGGTGACTTTCAGCCAATCATTAGGAGGCTGGGAGCTCTAGTCCCGCCTTAGGTATGAAAGCCAGCTGGGTGACTTTCAGCCAATCAGTAGGAGACTGGGAGCTCTAGTCCCGCCTTAGGCATGAAAGCTAGCTGGGTGACTTTCAGCCAATCATCAGGAGACTGGGAGCTCTAATCCCACCCTAGACATGAAAGTCATCTGGATGAATTTTGGGCTTTGTTCCTCTCTCTCAGCTCAGCCCATCTCACAGGGTTATTGTTTCATTGCTTCTGATGGAACTGGTCCAAAATATCTGGCGTGCACCATCGTGTCAATCCTGCTGATGTACATTGACCTGGAGATAACCCCGGAAAATTTCTTTTTCGAGTGGATGTGGAAAAGGAGGACACGGTTAGGCATTTTTACTTTATGGCTCTTCAGCTTCTAGGGAGCCATGAAAACATTATTGGCTCTGCTCTCTTCACAGTCCTTCAGCCTGAGCCATTTTTGAGTGACAGACAGGTGCTGAAGGAATTACCAGCTGTCTCACTGCCTGGTGTACGTCTCTCTTAATGTTTTTTGTCCGTGCAATCGATACCGAAGGGTTTCGCAGGAGAACATTTTAAACATCCTGATTTCAACCTTCAGGGTTGTATTAGGTGAGCAGACTGAAGGATAAGAACTTTAGTGGGTGTAAAAAGTTGGTGGAAATCTCCAGAGACCCTGAAACCAAAGACTTTTATTTTGGGACTAATGGATAAGCAGACGGGGTGGTGGGGTGGTGGTGGGGACTATGGAATTTTGTTTTCATATATGACAACTGCAATGATTATTATATTCACAAAGATCCAGCTTGTACAGATACAGATACAGATTAACAGAGTTGGAAGCAGGGGTGAAATTCAAAATTTTCCCCTACCGGTTCTGTGGGTGTGGCTTGGTGGGCGTGGCAGGGAAAGGATACTGCAAAATCTCCATTCCCTCCCCACTCCAGGGGAAGGATACTGCAAAATCCCCATTCCCACCTGACTCCAGGGGAAGGATACTGCAAAATCCTCATTCCCTCCCCACTCCTGGGGGAAGGATACTGCAAAATCTCCATTCCCACCCAACTCCAGGGGAAGGATACTGCAAAATCCCCATTCCC
>QLTV01020727.1:0-14174 GCA_003457575.1 Thermophis baileyi
CATCTGGTGGACCCCTAAGTCCCCTCTTCTTGATTAGCTTGGGGCAGCACGTTTGAGGTTGTCCTGTCTTCTTCTCCTTTGGGCTGCAGGAGGTGGTGTTGTGGCGCAAAGGGGACATCGTGAGGAAAAGCATGTCCCACCAGGCGGCCATCGCTGCCCAGCGCTTCGAAGGCACCTCGTCCCAGACGGAGAGTAGGACCTTCAGCCAGGCTTCAGAGAACAACGGGCGGCAGTGAGGGCCCTCGAAGGAACCGTGGACGGGGGAAGGCGCATCAAGAGCGGCTCTTCCGCCAGAAACTTGCAAACGCAAAATTATCTGTCAGGTTGTCTGTCTGTCTGTGTGTGTGTGTGTGTGTTTCGTCTTTTATCTTGAGGACTAGCAGCTTAACAGGACCGGGGAAAGGAGTTGGCGCACAAAAAAAGGGAATACGGCCGTTTCTCTCTACGTTCAGTATTTGTGGATAAGCTAAAGGGGCCAGGACAGATGGGAGTTTTGGATGTTGTGTTGGAAGAGGACTGTGTAAGAATATATTTTTTTAAGAGTGTCCCATTTTTCTCTCTGTTGGAAGCGCTTCAACATGACTTCTGCCAGAGAGGTTCGACCACGTATTTAATAATCGCCTGTGAATAATATACCATGGGTCAAAATGTTCCCCAGACTTTGGATGGCTGAGATGCACAAGCAATCACAGGTTGTGTGTCTGTGTGTACAAAGCAGCACCCATTCTTAACGTCGTCACCCAAATGAAGCAGCTTTCTTAATTCCTGGCCTTTTGGACATTGGGGTCATGTTATGCCTGACATCATCACGGCTTTTACCGGATGCCAAGACATTTCTTTGTGTTTTGATTTCTGGAAGAGGGTAAACACACTTTTGCTCCTAAGGATTTTATCGCTAGACGTTTTATCCCTTGGAAATAAGGACTTCCCTTTAGAGGGGATTAGCACTATGTTTCTGCATGAGCCTCTGTTCCGAAAGCAACTCCTAAACGGGAAAAATAATTTGAGGATTGAGCATCGTGATGGAGAAACCACTACGTCTGAAAAGAAAGAGATGGAAACGCCTGAATCATTCGGGGAGACGGCGGGGAACCTCCTTGGAGCAGTTTTTCTTCTTGTTGATTCTGACACACACTCGACAAGCGTCTGTCTGAACATTTCAGGTTTGTGAGCAAGTATTGGGTGAAAAGAGTTCTTCCTAGCAGCTTCCCCCAGGCTGATTTTTGGTGAGAGAGGGAGCAAACCAGGAAACCCAAAACAGTTTTGCTTAAATGGTGATGAGTTAAAAACACACTGTCCTGGCTTCTGTCAGAATTATCCTTTTAAGCCAGAGGAGGGGGAAACCATGGCCCTTTTATGACTTGTGGACTTCCAACTCCCAGAATTCCTGAGCCAGCATGGAATTCTGGGAGTTGAAGTCCACAAGTCATAAAAGTGCCATCGTTCCCCACCCCTGTTGTAAGCCCAGTCAAATTTACTTCCTTTCTCCGGATTCCTAAGAATTCTGTTGCTTCTCACTCTTGGGATTTATAAAGTATGAGCTTGTGTGTGGTGAGAAAATGGAAGAACCATCCTACCCTCCTCTCAGAGGAGTTTCTCTGTTGCATCTCTGCCTGATACACTGTTCTGGATTTGTTTCCTGCTCGGACAGCGTGTCTCTGCTGGGACCATCCAGCTGTTCTTGTGCAGAAAATCTTCTTTTGGAGGAAGATAGCCAAAAGAGCGGATCACGGACACAAATGTCTTCTGTGAACAATGAGCCACCAGCCACCTAACTTAGCCATGTTGCCACACGGGATCGCTCTCCTTCTGCTTCCTACTTTCACTTCGCTTTCTGAGCTCGTTTAGGCTAGAAAGATGGATGTTCAATGGCCAGCAGAAGAGATCTTCCAGCTTTTCATGCAGAGAAAGCAAATGTTCAACTTTAGCTGAAGGATGTCAGGGTACGGAATGAACTGAGTGCATCTTAATATAGTGCAAGCTGAATTTTCTGGGTTTTTTTCCCTCCCTTCCTTCAAAAGGAATTAATAATAACAGAAGAGAATAACAGAGTTGGAAAGGAACTTTGGAGGTCTTCTAGTCCAACCCCCTGCTCAAGCAGGAAACTATGCTAGTGATGGCGAACCTCCGCATGCACGTGCCAGGCGGCTGCTCTTCTGGATTCTGGCACGCATGCGCACTGGCTAGCAGGTCTTTGTGCGCGCATGCATGCCAGAAACCAGGTGGCTTATGCGCATGCTGGAAACCAGAAGAGCAGCCACCCGGTGCGCGTGCTGGAAATCGGCATGCACGCGCCAGGAAGATGATATTCCGGTTTCTGGCATGCGCATGCGCACCGGCCAGCTGGTCCTCGTGCACACATGTGTGCCAGAAACCGGAAGACCAGGTGGGCGGTGCGCATGTGCACCGGGCGGCTGCTCTTCCAGTTTCTGGCGCTCCCGCACGCGTGAAGACCAGCTGGCCGGCGCACCGGAACCCGGAGGAGCAACGAGCGACGGCTCACGTACCCGGAGAAATGGCTCTGCATGCCACTTCCAGCACGTGTGCCATAGGTTCGCCATCACGACCCTATGCCATTTCAGACAATTTAAGGACAGTTGTGGCCAGTCTTACCCGATTCTTATTCCCTGGCTCCATTGTATGATATGTAAGCACTTTCTGGCCTAAAGGTGGATTGAAACCATGGGTTATTGTTTGCAAATGTTCTCAGAGTGCGTGAAATCAATCCATGTTCACTCTCATTTAGCAGCATGGTCAGTACTGTCTCGGTCCATTTTTGGACTTCAGCACTTTTAGGATTCCCCTCGTATTTTAATTTAATTTTTATTTTTTATTTTACATTATGCGTGCTCTTAAATCGGGGTGGATTGTCTGGGGACTTCGTGAGGCTTCAGTTCCTGGTGTTTGCTCACCAGAGTTCAGCAGCAAAGATGCGTTTTTTCCACCAATTTGGGGGAAAGAAAACAAACTAACTCTGTTAAGGCTGCTGAGAAACTGACTTAGCATCTGAGTTGCCTTTTGTTTTTAAAATAATTGTGTCTAAAATAGTTGCCTGATTCTGCCATACGGGATGAGAATTAGAATCGTGAACTTCTCCCTCTGGCAAAGAAGGGAAATTACGGTTCTACTCGCTATACTATTTATAAACTACTTGTAGTATACGATCTGAATATAAGTCGAATAAATAACTGAAAGGTAAGTAGCTAATGGTTTTAAGAATTCTGGACCAATCTTACTCCTGATCACCTTTCACAGAAGTGTCTGCGAAAACATGGAAAGATACCAACAGTCTCACTTTTTGTTTTGCAATAAAGTCAGGTTTCTAGTCCTCATGGATGTCGGCATCTAAAGTTTGTGGGTCGCACCCTATTCAGATTTCAGAAGTAGCAATTTCACCATGGAAAATTTCCAGGGGTATATAAGGGGTTCTTTCCTCTTGGCCAGAACAGTGACTCCGTTCGGCAGAAACATGAGAAATTGGGGGTGCTCTGGGTCACCCCTTTGCCTGCAGACCAATATGGGAAAGTACCTCAAAGCTTTCTGCAACTGGCGTCTTCTGGGTATAGGACACTATTTTGAACTCTGAACATTTTCAGAATGATTGAAGCCGCTCATTTTTATATTCAAAAGAGAAAGAGAAGATACTGTCCAAAAGGTTGAACTTCGTTCAGTAGGCATTGTTGTTATAAGCCAGTTTTGTTTAAAGGTGGCTTGTTGACCAAGAGAAAGGAGGCTAAACCATGTTTAAATCACAGTGTCCAAGTTCATCTTTCATAATGAGCCGACATCAAGCCAACCACAATATGACTTAGAGCACTGGCCCTGGTGCCTTGTAAATCTTAGTTATGGATTTGCATTAGGTGTGAATTGAACCGTTATAGCCTAATTATATTGACCATGGCTAATAGATGATACTAAGCATGGTTAAAGCAGATGGACCTTAATTAAAATAAACAAACCATGGTTTAGTGCAGTCATGCACACTACAGGCCAAATGGTCGTATGAACTTCTTGAAACTTTGGGAGTCCAGAATGCTTTCAAAAGTTGCTACTCGATCGGGGAATGGGAAGATGATTACTTATTTGAGGAACGAATTTACTCACTGTATATAACTTAGTTTTATTCTATTTTAAAAAATATGTATATATTTTTATCCTGGTCCCGCCAGTGTTTGTTCTGGCCTCTGTTTACGACCACAGTTGAGCCCAAAACTTCTGTGGCCAAGCGAGTCAGTTAAGTGAGTTTTGCCCCGTTTCACGACCTTTCTTGCCACAGTTGTTAAATGAATCACTGCAGTTGATAAGTTAGTAACCCAGTTGTTAAGTGAACCTGGCTTTCCTGTTGACTTTGCTTATAAAACACGACCTTTCTTGCCACAGTTGTTAAATGAATCACTGCCATTGTTGAGTTAGTAACAGGGTTGTTAAGGGAATCTGGCTTCCCCGTTGACTTAGCTTGTCAGAAGGTGACAAAAGGTGATTGCACTCCAACTGTCATAACTTTGAGTCAGTGGCCAAATGTCTGGATTTTGGTCATGTGACCATGAGGATGCTACTACAATGGTGGTATGAAAAATGGTCATCAGTCACTTTTTTCATTGTAACTTCGGTCACTAAACAAACTGTTGTAAGTCGAGGGCTACCTAAATACAAGCCTTCTCTGAGGATACTTCACAACCTCCTAATATTTCCTCAAGAAGAAGGATGAAGATGGAAGGTTTTGTGAGTGGTACCACCACTCTTCTGGAGAACTTCATGGACAGCTTGAAACTTTTCCTGTTCTTTCTGAGTTCCTTCTTCAGTCGCAGCATCGTTGCCAAGCCAGGATGATGACAAAACTGTCCCATCGTTTTCTCAGAGAACTTTGCCACTTGGAGACTATCAATGTATTCTTCGTGGGTTCAAAAGAAAATCGCCGGTTGTCAAAAAGGATGCGGACACCTTTTAAGTAATAATCCAGTTTGCTCTCAGCTCATTTATTAGGACTGCAGAGACATTTACTTGTAAATGTAATTTTTAAAAAGTTCTCCAAAACGGCTGATGACAACCTTGAAGTAGGGCGCGATAAATCTATACTGGACTTTTGCAAGAACCATTCGTACTGTGTACTTGTATTCTCTGTGACAGTCTGGCTCTGAGATAAATATTACTTTGAAGCTGCTGAAAGAATAAACCTGCTCTTCCTTTACTTCTCCAGCTGTAGGAGAAAGCTGGAAAGCTTTTGATTGTGAAATTCAGCTACTAGATTGGTCTTCTCGGACTGGGAAATGGAGGTGTAGGCACATTCAGTTATTTTACAGAAAGTGAAAGGTGGGAGAAACCAGGACAGAGCAAGAAATCCAGGTTTTTAGCATCTTCCTTGTTGCGTCTAATCATGTTTACTTCAAGGTGTGCTATATTTCCACGGATAAGATCCAGGAATCGGTAGTGACGTTATGAAGGGTCTTTTTAGACAGGCCCATGAAACCAAACTAGAGTTGGTGAATTTCAAATTATGAAAAATATCCTGTTGGCTGATGTAACGATTCAGCAGGTTGGGATGGAGAACAGTCTTCTCCAAGGTTGTGTCCTGCAGATCGACTCCCAGTAGCCTTAGCGGCAAACCAGGTGGAAATCTGAAAATCCAGCACGTTTAGCAGGCAAAACACTGCACTATCCCTCCGCTTCCGGTTATTTTCAATCTCCGTTTCTACTAAGTCATCTTGCAATTCAGGAAGTCCTCGACTTACGACCATAATCGAGCCCAAAATTTCCGTTGCTAACCAAGGCAGTTAAGTGAGATTTGCCCCCATTTTATGACCTTATTTGCCACCGTTGCTAAGCGAATCACTGAAGTCGTTCAACGAATCATGCGGTGGTTAAGCAAATCTGGCTTTCCCCATTGACTTTGCTTGTCAGAGGCTGGCTGGGGAGGTTACAAATGGTGATCACGTGACCCTGGGACCCTGCAACTGTTTTAAGTACATGCCAGTTGCCAAGTGCCCAAATTTTGATCACGTGACCATGCGGATGCTGCAATTGTTAAGTGTGAAAACCGTAGATACAGTGTTTCCCTGAAAATAAGACACGGTCTTATTTTTTTTACCACCAAAAAAGGCACCAGGTTTTATTTTGATGTCTAATTACTGACTCAGCTTGCAGCGGCAGCACTGATAGCCCTGCCCAGCAGGAGACTGCTGCCGGCCCACTTCTGCGACCGCTTGCCGCCGCTTGTGCTCATCACCCCTGGCCTCAGTTTCGCCGTCAGAGGCCTTTCCTTGCCGAGAAACGGGTTCCGGATTGACGCGCATGGCACCCCCTGGCTTCCATTTCGCCATCAGAAGCCTTCCGGAAGGGCCTCTGACGGCAAAATGGAGGCTGGTGGCGACGTGTGCATCAATCCGGACCTCGTTTCTCGGCTGCAGAGGCCTTTCCGGAAGGCCTCTGACGGTAAAACGGAGGCCAGGGGCGACGCGAGTGAGCGACGGCAAGCGGCTGCAGAAGAAGTGGGCCTGCAAGGCGAGGCAGGTGTCGGGGTGTGTGAGGCCTGGTAAGTAGGGCAGCTCCACACCCCCATCCTAGCTTGATTTTTACCCATGCGCCTCGCCCCACGTGCACCCTGGAGTGGGCGGGGTCTTAACTAGGGCTTATTTTGGGGGTAGGACTTTTATTGGGTGCACGTGTAAAAATCAAGCTAGGACTTACTTTCAGAGTAGGTCATATTTTCAGGGAAACACGGTATTTAGTCCATAACAGCACTGGAACGCCCTCGATTGTTTCCTGGTATAAAGTCTAATACATTCCTTTTTTCAATGAAAGCAAAGCAGAGCTGCAACTGTCCGAAGGTAAGTAGTAGGGCAGCTCCACCACCCCCATCCCCACCCTAGCTTAATTTTTACCTGTGCACCCTGGAGTGGGCCGGGTCTTAATTAGGGCGTAGGACTTATATTGGGCACACGTATAAAAATAAAGCTAGGGCTTACTTTCGGGGTAGGTCATATTTTCAGGAAACGCGGTAAGTCACTTTTTCATGCCCTTGTAACTTTGAACAGTGACTAAACAAATAGTTGTTAAGTCAAGGGCTACCCATATTTATTTCACATCAGTTCCAGCTTAGAAAAAAACCTCTCGTTTGTCTCCAGGTTGGGACAGTAGAGAAATAAAAAGTTGTAGATAAGAAATGATGGGATTCCATAATGATGAGGAAAAAAATATATATTTGGGGAGGAGGGGGTCCAGAAGGGGATTCTATAGGTAAGCTGTGTGACATGTAAATTTTAAGCCTGTACATTGTTTACATGTTTCTTAACCCATTGTCTTTTAAATGTTTGTATTTTTAAAAGGATGGGAAGTTTTCTTTTGACTCCAATTAAAGAAAAAAGGGGGTAGTTCTCGCGCCTTTGAAAAGTTAGGGGCTGGTGTGACTTTTTCCCAATGGTGCTGTCTTTCAAACGTGCCTGTGGAGAGAAACTCGAGACATCTCTGCCTTGAATCAATCTTTGTTATCGTGCCTTGATTTATTTTAAAAAATAAGGCAGTGAGCAGATCCAACATACCTTCCTCCTTCTATTTACCCCACAACAACATCAACAACAACAACACTGTGAGGTAGGTTGGGCTGAGGAGGACTGGGCCAAACTCACCCAGGCAACTTTCATGCCTGAGGTGGGACTATAACTCACCATCTCCTAGTAATCGGCTCAAAGTCACCCAGCGGCTTTCATGCCTGAGGCAGGACTAGAACTCACCGTCTCCCGGTTTCTAGCCTAGTGCCTTAACCACTAGACCAAACTGGCCGCCTGAGTGCAAAATTTTATTAGAAGGAGGAGAGGCAATTCTGCTTATGCTCAGACGATTCTCTGAGATTTCCTCAGCACTTAGCAGGAGGATTGACACCTGTTGTTAAAGCAGTAGGCAGCTTTTGCATTTTAAAGACGATATGCAAATAGAATCACACAAGAGCCACAAATCTATTCTTGTTCGTTCCGTTGGTTTCCCAGACTTTCATTCCTGTTTCTACCTCATTTTATAATGGCTTTATTCTGCCTTAGAATTGGTTTGTATTTTTGCACAGGTGTGTATATTTGTATAGAGGTGTTGTGCAATATTGGCACTTTTCTATTTTTATGTGCGTTTGGGAACTCTTTGCACATAACCTCATGGAGTTTCATTGGAAATGCAGTAGTGGGAAGACAGATAATTACGGCCTTTTGATTTTAGCAAATACAAATGAGCTAATTATTAAATCGGTTTCTTAAGTGCAAGCTAATTCGAGGCCTGAAGAACATTGTTTTCCCCCCCTCGAAAATTAAAAAAAAAAAATCACTAAAACCATTTATTTAGAAAAGGTTGCGCTGCAATCAAAAAGGAACTAAAACAAATTGAACAGTAAACTCTCCTGCGCTTTGCTCTCCGTGTGGTTTTGAAAAGAAGCGGTTTTAAAATCAGTTTTCGTGAGTCTTTCTTGTCCCTTTTTCAAGGCTCAAAATGAATTCAAATTCCTCTTGAAAAGAAAAGAGAAAAGTCAGTCAGTCAAGGTGCCCTGCTCTATTTACTTAACCCCTGGCTTAACATAACAGATAGTCCTCGACTTACGATGACAATTGAGATCGAGACTGCCGTCACTGAGCAAGGCAACGGCTGTAAAGCACAACGTCACCGCATCGCTTAGTGACAGCAATCAATTCTGACTGTCGACATAAACGCAAGACATGTGGGTTGTTAAGTGGGAAGCGGGGAGAGTCCCTGGTAAGAAGTCCATAAGGGTAGGGAACGGGAGGGCTGGCCCAGGCCGCACACGAGTTGGGAGTGCTGTCGCAGTGTGGTACAAGCTCAGAGGCTGAGGAAAGACGGGGTGTGTGTGTGCAGTTGCAGACGGGTTGGGGAAAGAGATCACACTGGTAGGTGTAAATGTGCAACGGGAGGAGGAGGTCTGAGTGAAGGAGGTGTTGGGAACACTTATTGGGGCGACCTGTGAATTATTTAAGTTAACCACAGTTTGTTTAGTAAGCAACAAACAGCTGAATTGACATATTGTACATTGGTTTGGCTTTACCTTGGCCCAAACTTAACTAATTGTGGCTTACTCAGAAGTAAACTGCAAAAAGTGGAAATTCACGGAGTATTAAAAGCAGACCTTAACTGCTCCCTTAACGGATTTTGACCCCAAAGCAAATGTACTAAAAACTGCTTAATTTCAAATCTATCCCATTCAAGATATTTTACTTATAGGTGATCTTCGATTTATGAGCACAGTTGGGACTTGAACATCTATTGCTAAGCAAGGCAGTTGTTAAGTGAGCCATGGCCCATTTTACGACTCTTGCTGTGGTCACTAAGTGAATCACGCTGTTGTTAAGCGAATCTGGCTGTGACCTTCGCCGTTGGACTTCGCTTGTGCAAAGTGGGCAGGGAAGGTCAAACATGAATACTTTATTTGGCCAAGTGTGATTAGACACACAAGGGATTTGTCTCCAGAACAGAAGGATTCAGTGTACAGTAGGGGTCCCCAAACCCCCAGTCCACGGCACTGGGCCACGGCATGCCAGAAACTGGGCCAAACCCCATCCGCGGGATGCAGGCAGCACGTGAAACCACGTCCCCTCCAGTCCGCAGAAAAAACTCCACGATACCGGTCCCTGGTGCGCCAAAGGTTGGGGGTCTCTGGTGTACAGTACATGCAAAGCAACAGCATCATAATAATGCCCATAAAAAGAGGAGTAAAAAACATACAATCATCATCTTTTAACGACCCCATAATCCCTGGCGGGGTGGAGTTTGGGCAACTGAATGGAGCTGAGTGTTTACTGGCCGGATGCCCTTCCTGTCGCCAATGCGGAGTTTTGTTCAGCAGATATATTCCCATTGTGCCCAGAGAGAGAAATATCTGCCTCTACCTAGGATCGAACTCACAGCCTCCTGATCGTGAGGTGAGAGCTCCACCTCTAGGCCACAACACCACTGGGTAAAAAAAAAAAACATACAATAAGAAAGAAAAATAATAATAGCAAAGTCAAACTAAAGAGCCGATTATTAGATACATAGAGAAAATATAAAACCAGGAAAGAAAAGAAAAAAGCAATAAAAGGTTAGGATACAAATGAATAAAAAAGGGACTTGGAAATATCATAAAAACTATAATACGCTACTTGATTGTGAATAATTGAATATATTATTCAGTTATAAATCTGAAAATCAATATTAAGATTTAAGGATTGCATGTTCAGCATTCTTCTCCTTCGCCTTCCCCTCCTCCTCCCCCTGCAGGGAGAATGTCCACGTTTTGGATCAACCAAATACTCAGGTTATGATTAATAAGAGCCGTGGTGGCACAGTGATTAGAATTGCAGGCTGATTCTGCTCAGTGCCAGCAGTTCAATCCTGACCGGCTGACTCAGGTTTTTAGCTGCAGTTCAGCAGTTCAAATCTCACCAGGCTCAAGGTTGACTCAGACTTCCATCCTTCCGAGGTGGGTAAAATTAGGACCCAGATAGTTGGGGGCAATATGCTAACTCTGTGAACCGCTTAGAGAGGGCTGTAAAGCACTGTAAAGCGGTATATAAGTCTAAGTGCTATTGCTATAAACTACATGGGTTAATAGATGTTAAGCAGCCCTAATGGCAATCACGAGACTTCTACAAATGGTTGTAAAGTGCGAGCAGCTTGCCCAGTTTCCAAATTTTGTTCATGTGACCGCAAAGGCACTGCAACAGCTGGAACTTCAAGGACCAGCTGTTGTAAATCCATCCATTCAGCGCCACCGTAACTTTGAACAGTCGCTGAACAAATGGTCATAACTCGAGGACTATGTGTACAAACCGGAGCTAATCGGGAGGTGGGAACGCAGCCTCTGATTCTCTCAAGTCCTTACCATCCGCGACGGGTTGGACGGACAACCTCGGTCTTGTGAAGAGAGCCATCTCTTTCAGAGGGCCTCCTGACTTCTGGTGGGCTTGATGATGGGTTTTGAGCTCAGCTAGAGGGATGAATCGGTGGGTCATTCGCACAAACCGGACATCAACCTACAAAAGCAAAAAGGAGGGACATGGGTGGGATTCAGGAAGTGGCACCATAGAAGTGACTCTCCCAGTAGACGTTGGTTCCTCAACTAAAAAAAAGATTCGGGGGGACTATTTTGTAAAGAAGTGTTTTCCAATGTTGGCTGCTTTTAAGATGTGTGGGCTTCAACTCCCAGAATTCCCCAGCCAGCGATTCTGGGAGTTGAAGTCCACATACCTTAAAACGTTGAAAAAAAACACTGCTGTAAATAATGAACTATAAATTTCCCTGGTTCCAGCCAATTTGTACTAGGAAGGCTGTAAGAAAATCATTCTCTGCAGAATTAGAATTAATAGAATTAGAGTTAATAGAATTAGAATTAATAGAATTAGAAATAGAATTAATAGAAATAGAAGAATTAGAATTAATAGAAATAGAAGTAGAATTAATAGAAACAGAAATAGAATTAGAAATAGAATTAGAATTAATAGAAATAGAATTAATAGAAACAGAAATAGAATTAGAAATAGAAGAATTAGAATTAATAGAATTAGAAATAGAATTAGAAATAGAAGAATTAGAATTTAGAAATAGAAATAGAAATAGAATTCTTTATTGGCCAAGTGTGATTAGACACACAAGGAATTTGTCTCCGGTGCATAAGCTCTCAGTGTACACACAACCATAGTGATAGATCATTAATCAGAGTCATTGTAAAAATACATTCATCACAAAACATCAGATATAACACTTAGTGGTAGCCATGGATACTAAACAAGCAATCAATGAACACAGACAAGAAACCACCATATAAACTGTATGATGGCACTAAAGAATTCTGAAAAGCTGGTTGAAACTGGGATACAAATTAACTAAATACAGGTAGCCCTCAACTTACAACAGTTCATTTAGTGACTGTTCAAAGTTACAACGGTGCTGAAAAATGTGACTCGGGACCGTTTTTCACAGTAGTGACCTGTGGAGCAGCCCCATGATCATGTAATCAAAATTTAGAGGCTTGGCAACTGGCATGTACTTATGACGGTTGCAGTGTCCCGAGCTCACATGATCCCCTTTTGCAACCGTCTGACAAACAAATGGGGAAGCCGGATTCACTTCACAACCGGGTTGCTAACTTTTCAGCTGCAATGATTCACTTAACAGCTGTGGCAAGAGGCTGTTCTGACCCGGCCTTCGCAGACGCAAGAAACAGACCCCCCACGCAAAGAAAAACCCCTCTTTAATTACACGTTGGGAATTAACTGCATTCACCAACAGAAAGTCCAGGCAAGAGTCCTTATCAGCTCATTATGCTAAATGCAAGGCTGTGAGCTCCCAGCCTCAGTTCAAGCAGAGAAATAGACAAACCTCAGTTCTGGCAAGGCAGTCTTTGTCGCAGGAAACACACAAGGAGCAAACTTTCCCGAAATGCGAACGGTTGTCTGCGACAACCCAACCACTCCCCTTTCCTCCTATTTATTCCCCAGCCAGGGAGGGGCCAGTCAGCATCCACGTTTGTTTTGCTTCCCGAGCCGGCTCCTTGTCCTCCGTTGTTCTCCTCTCCTATCTGCTCTGTGCATACGCGCATCTGGAACAGGCCCCAGCTGTTCCTCCTCCTCACTCATCTCTGACTCCAAAGGCAGCTGCCTCTCCGGGGGCTGGGAAATGCCGGACGGCCCTGGCTCTATCTCTGCGTCCGACGCTGAGCATCCATCCGAACCTTCCCCAGGCTCCAGAACTGGCCCAAGTTCTTCCCCAACCTCCTCATCGTCCGAGTCTGCCGCCAGCTCTGCTGACAGCTGGCGGGCCACAACAGAGAGGTCGTAAAATGGGGCAAAACTCACTTAACAAATGTCTCACTTAACAACAGAAATTTTGGACTCAACTGATGTCGTAAGTCGAGGGCTACCTGTAAAAGGATCCATACTATTTTTCATCTGACTGGGAATAGGAAGTTACTGGGCACAGAGACAGTTTGGTGAAGGTGAGGTGGGACAGAATTAGAGAAGGACCTTGGCAAACCACAAGTCTCGGATGAAATCCACCTTACCATGGACCATTTGGGGTCTTCCTTTGTGCTGGAAGCATCGTAATGCGGATTACTTTTTTCAAACTGGGTGTGATCAGGGTAAGCCTCTTTAACAATCTAGGGAGGAGAGAGGATCTCGGTTATTACAGCCACGCAGCCATAACCGCCAGAAACATCCTTCGTCTTTCAAAGAGGCATTGCCTCAAAATCAAACATTCTGATCTTAATGTTAATGTCACTGATTGTGCAGGTAGTCCTCGACTTATGACCACAACTGCGCCCAAAATATCTGTTCCCAAGTGAGATGGCTGTTCAGCGAGTTTTGCCCCCTTTTACGACCTTTCTTGCCACAGTTGTTAAGCGAATCACTGCAGTTGATAAGTTAGTAACACGGCTGTTAAGCGAATTTGGCTTGCCCATTGACTTCGCTTGTCAGAAGGTCGCAAAAGGGAATCACCTGACAGCCCCCCCCCCCAGGACACTGCCACCATCGTAAATACGAATCGGTTGCCGAGCTTCCGAATTTTGATCACGTGACCACGGGGATGCTGCAACGATTGTCAGTTTAAAAGCGGTCATAAATCAGTTTATTCAATACCGTTGTTGCTTTGAACAGTCACTAAACGGAGTGTTTTAAGTCGAGGACTAACCGTATTGTACATTGCCCAGAGCCCCATCTGAGGAAGATGGGCAGTTAAGAAATAGGAAATATAAATAAACCTAGGAGGCCCATCCACAATTCACACATTTTACGAATAGAATAGGAATAGATATTGGAATGAAGAATAGAATAGGAATAGGAATAGAAATAATAGAAATAGAAATATAGAGAAATAGAAATAGAAAAAGACATGGAATGGAATGGAATGGAATGGAATGGAATGGAATGGAATGGAATGGAATGGAATGGAATGGAATAGAATAGAATAGAATAGAATAGAATAGAATAGAATAGAATAGAATAGAATAGAATAGAAAATAGAATAGAATAGAATAGAATAGAATAGAATAGAATAGAATAGAATAGAATAGAATAGAATAGAATAATAGAGTAGAGTAGAGTAGAGTAGAATAGAATAGAAAAGATAATAGAATAGAATAATAGAGTAGAGTAGAACAGAACAGAACAGAACAGAACAGAATAGAATAGAATAGAATAATATAGTAG
>QLTV01020727.1:14523-28947 GCA_003457575.1 Thermophis baileyi
CCAGAGATTAGAATCGCCCCCACTCTAGCACTCTTCCGGACGGCGCTGAAGACCTGGTTCTGCCAGCGGGCCTGGGAAATCCAGAGCGGGATAGAATAAGAATAGAAGGGAACGGAACGGAACGGAACGGAACAGAACAGAACAGAACAGAATTCTTTATTGGCCAAGTGTGATTGGACACACAAGGAATTTGTCTTTGTTGCATAAGCTCTCATTGTACATAAAAGATATAAGTGATAAATCATGATCATACTCATCATAAATACCAACATTCAATCTTGCCTTTCGCACATGAAGCCAATAGTCAGCCAGTTGGCGTTGTAGTGCTTTTCCAGAATTGTGGGCTCGTTACAAACTCTGCACTCACCTTGATGATACCTGCAATCCCAGGTTCCTTGCAATTACTGTGATAGAAAAAAGCGTCTTCTCCAACTTTCATATCCCGCAGGAAATTCCGTGCCTGCCAAAGGAGAAGAGTGAATTTCCGGCTTTTGTGTGTGCAGGAAACAAGCCGCAGCTCGCACGCTTTTATATAAGCCCCACGACAATCTATATTGCTCCAGTTTTAGAAGTAAAAAAACCAAAACAAAATTTAGATTAACAGAGTTGGAAGGTACCTTGTAGGTCATCTAGCCCAACCCGCCTCGCCCAAGCGGAGACCCTACCCCATTTCTGACAGATGGCAGTCCAGTCTCTTCTGGAAAGCCTCCAGTGATGAAGCTCCCACAACTTCTGAAGGCAACTTCTGTTCCATTAGTTGATTGCTCTCACTGTCAGGAAATTTCTCCTTATTTCCAGGTTGAATCTCCTTGATCAGTTTCCATCCATTATTCCTTGTCTGGCCTTCAGGTGCTTTGGAAAATAGGTTGACCCCCTCCTGTCTGTGGAAGCCCCTCAAATATTGGAACACTGCTATCCTGTCTCCCCTGGTCCTTCTCTTCACTAGACTAGCCATGCCCAGTTCCTGCAACCGTTCATCGTATGTTTTAGCCTCCAGTCCCCCAATCATCTTGGTTGCTCTTCTCTGGACTCTTTCTAGAGTCTCAACATCTTTTTTATAATGTGATGACCAAAACTGGATGTAGTACCGGTACTCTAAGTGTGGTCTTACTAAGGCTTTATAGAGTGGTATTAGTACCTCCCTTGATCTTGATTGAATCCCTCTGTTAATGCAACTTAGGATTGCATTGGCTTTTTTGGCTGGCGCCAAATAAGATTAAGTATTAGCAAAAGATGCAATTATAATGAGTAACCATAATGAACTTTGTCTTAGGGAACCAGGTTGCTTTCTCACGTCCCACTAAGCCATGTTTTAGGGTAACCACAGTTAATTCAGTGAGCAACAAATGGCTAGGTTGACATATCATTGTAAATTGGTTTGGCTTTACCTTGGCCCAAACTTAACTAATTGTGGCTTACTCAGAAGTAAACTGCAAGAAGTGGAAATTCATGGAGTATTAAAAGCAGACCTTAACTGCTCCTTTAACGGATTTTGATCCCAAAGCAAATGTTCTAAAAACTGCTTAATTTCAAAACTATCCCATTCAAGATATTTTACTTATAGGTGATCCTTGATGTATGAACACAGTTGGGACTTGAGCATTTATTGCTAAGCAAGGCAGTTGTTAAGTAAGCCATGCCCAATGTTATGAACTTTTTCGCTGTGGTCGCTAAGTGAATCACACTGTTGTTAAGCGAATCTGGCTTTCCCCAATGGCTTTGCTTATCAGGAACTGGCTGGGACAGTCACAAATTGTAATTACATGTAATACACTTGTTAAGCACCTAAATTTTGATGTTGTAACCATGGCGAGGCTGCAACTGTTCTAAGGACTGGTTGTAAATCTTTTTTTTTTTACCGCTGTTGTAACTTCTAAGGGTCATTTAAAAAAATGGCCATAAATTGAGGATTACCTCTCTTCTCACCATATTTTTTCCAGGGGAAAAGGAAAAAAAAAATGAACGGGAGCTTCTCAAAGATATTAAACCTTATCTCTGGTTTCACAGTTTATAAGTTGAACAAAAACTGTCAGGTATATATTCCACAACCATTTTACCTGATAATTCCTGACTCCATCCCAACAAGCCGTTTGGTTAGGCTGAGCTTTCAAGTCTTCAATGCCAAACTGGTGAACGAAACAGCAAACATCGCATTGCTCAAAGCACTGCTATTTTCTTCCATAAAATATTTAAATATTTTAAATTGAACATTATATATCAAACGTAAAAAAGAAGACAAGGGAGAATAAACAGTAAAATATAAATGAATAAGTGAGGTATCTAGAAATGCCTCAGATGACAATCTGTCCGTGTAACATAAATCAGTTGTAAATAATAATGTATTCTGCTGATTTAAGGGACTAAAATTTTTGTTTCTGTTAAGGTGGGATTTAGATACTTTGCTAAATCAATTGATGGGGTTTAACTTAATAACCACTGATCTCCAGTAAACCGGTTTTCACTTTTTACATTTCTAGAGCCTATCTAGACGTTAGATACAGGTAGTCCTCGACTTACAACCATTCATTTAGTGACCAAAGTTACAATGGCCCTGAAAAAAGGAACCTATGACCATTTTTCACACATACACGTACAACCCCACGGTCACATGATCAAAATTCAGATGCTTGGCCACTGACTCATATTTATGACGGTTAGAATGTCCTGGTGTTATATGATTCCCCTTTTGCGAACTTCTGACAACCAAAGTCAACGGGGAAGCCAGATTCCCTTAACAATTGCGTTACTAATTTAACAACTGCACTGATTCACTTAACAACTGTGACAAGAAAAGTCGTAAAATGGGGCAAAAACTCACATGAAACTCTCGCTTAGCAACAGACATTTTGGGCTCAATTGTGGCGGTAAGTCAACGACTACCTGTAGTTAGGTTTGCCTTTTGCTGTTTCAAGGCTCTACCAACTCATGAATTAAAAGGTAAAATAACCTGCTCACCTTCATATCAACTCCCTTTTGAAACCTACTCTCCGGTTCAGACTTCATAAGCCAGTGAGTATAAACTGTCTTGCTTTTCTCCTCAATTCCAGCATCTTCTTTCAAGCTTGTCCCAGTCTGTCTCAACCCAGAACTGGGTAGTTTGGATTCCTTCTTCTTCTGGATCTCAGTTTTAGGCAATTTGGGCTGTTTGGTAGCTTAGGGTGACAAAACCAGAACACGGAATGTTGAGTGGATTTTGTAGAGAGGTCATGATTGTCCCAAAGGTGCTTTTTCAGGAGGCAACTGGACTTTCTTGTTTTTTCTTTTGAAGACGTTTCGCTTCTCATCCAAGAAGTTTCTTCAGCTCTGACTGGGTGCTCATTCCCCACCATCCTGTCAGAGCTGAAGAAGCTTCTTGGATGAGAAGCGAAACGTCTTCAAAAGAAAAAAACAAGAAAGTCCAGTTTCCTCAAGAAAAAGCACCTTTGAGTAGATTTTATTAAGTCAGGGAAAATGGATCTGAAATGAAGCAACCACAAAGAAGTTAAAAAAAAAAAGGCTTGTCTGGAAAACTACCACATATATTCTTGATTTTTTGGGAAGTACACCTCTCATGTTTTGTCAAGTGGTTTCTGGTGGGGCATGTTGAAATGTCTGTTTTTCACTTGATACTTGCAAGATGCACTTAATAATTGGTTAGGCTGCTTTGTCATGGAGCGCATGTGAATTTTGCAGCAACTTTAAATCAGCGTTTCTCAACCATAGCAACTCTAAGATCTGTGGACTTCAACTCCCAGAATTCCCCAGCCAATTCCGGGAGTTGAAGTCCACAGATCTTAAAAGTTGTTCACAGTTCAGAAATAAAGGTGGTAGCTACGGAGGATCAACGGTGAGGTGCGAGCAAGGGTGAATGCAGCCTGGATGCATTGGCGAGAACTCACCGGTGTGTTATGTGACAGACGAATGCCGTTTCAAATCTAAGATTTACAAGACAACCATCCGCCTTGTTGCACTGTATGGCACTGAATGCTGGGCAGCAACAACAGGGACCGAAAGCTATATCCATGCCATGGAAATGCAAATGCTCCGTTGGATATCGGGTATCTCCCTTCTCAACCACATCACAAATGACACCATTCGACAACATTTTGGTGTGGCACCAATTATAGAAAAGATGAGAGAAGGCTGACTCCACTGGTATGGACACGTCCTGAGAGCAGCACCTTCCACCGTGGCCAAGACTGCCTGCCAACTAGAAGTCAATGGCCGGTGACCTCGTGGGCACCCAAAACAGAGATGGCAAGACACCATCAACCAAGATATGCAATCCGCGGGCCTGTGCCCTGGAGACGCAGCTGACTGTGCAAAGTGGCGTTCAGTGATCCAAAAAGCGGACCCTGCACCTGCGGGAATACGCAAGGAAGAGGAAGAGGAGGAGGAAGAAGAAGAAGAAAGAAAGAAAGAAAGAAAGAAGAAAGAAAGAAAGAAGAAAAAAAGAAAGAGAAAAAAGAAGAAGAAAGAAGAAGAAGCACCTATGGAGGATCAACTACTCCTCTTCTGCGTGGGAAAACAAACACGACTGGAAACATTAGAAAAACAGTGCTGAGCTCTTACATCTTACTGCAAATTGGAAAATAGGCATGGCTGAAGGAGAAGCATATACTTTAAAAAGGAAACAGAGAGAATTAAGGGGAAATATCCACTGACCCGTCAAAGCTGGCCGGCCTCTTTTCTTGCCACGGGCAGGCATTCTTTTGCTGCCAAGAAGTAGATTGGGCACCTGCAAAAAAAAGATTTCACCCGTGAATCAGTGGAAACATTCTCTGATTGACAGCTGTCCAGTTTGGTGGAAGATGGGTGGCTATAAAGAGGTTTTAAATAAATAAATAAACACCCAGTGTGGGTCCCTGAGCAGCCAGTTTAATTTCTAGTGAAAGTTCAGGTTTCATTTCATGTTGCTACTCCTCAGGGCTAGGGAGACAGATCTCCCTGGATGTAGGAGACCCACAGACTAGAAAAAGAAAGAAGAAGAAGCACCTATGGAGGATCAACTACTCCTCTTCTGCGTGGGAAAACAAACACGACTGGAAACATTAGAAAAACAGTGCTGAGCTCTTACATCTTACTGCAAATTGGAAAATAGGCATGGCTGAAGGAGAAGCATATACTTTAAAAAGGAAACAGAGAGAATTAAGGGGAAATATCCACTGACCCGTCAAAGCTGGCCGGCCTCTTTTCTTGCCACGGGCAGGCATTCTTTTGCTGCCAAGAAGTAGATTGGGCACCTGCAAAAAAAAGATTTCACCCGTGAATCAGTGGAAACATTCTCTGATTGACAGCTGTCCAGTTTGGTGGAAGATGGGTGGCTATAAAGAGGTTTTAAATAAATAAATAAACACCCAGTGTGGGTCCCTGAGCAGCCAGTTTAATTTCTAGTGAAAGTTCAGGTTTCATTTCATGTTGCTACTCCTCAGGGCTAGGGAGACAGATCTCCCTGGATGTAGGAGACCCACAGACTAGAAATGCGGACTCCAGAAGATAGTATGTGTTACAGTAAGTAACAATACAATGGAGAAACTTAATATTAAACAATTACATCAAGTCTCATTGTATAACTAGCACTTCGAATGAATTGCAGTGGTTCTGTTTAATTGCAGTGGTTCTGTTTTATGTTATATTTTGGACAAAAAGTCAAACGTTCTTATGCTTGTAATACTGACATCCTAAACGGCAATGAATACTGATAGAATTTTCACCTTTCCCTTGTTCTCTTCAATACTTAAACTTTCCAAATATTATGCATAATTTTAATAACATTGCATAAGGATGACTGCACTGAAAACACGGTTTACCATGGAAGGAAGGAAGGAAGGAAGGAAGGAAGGAAGGAAGGAAGGAAGGAAGGAAGGAAGGAAGGAGGGAGGGAGGGAGGGAGGAAGGAAGGAAGGCTGGCTGGCTGGTTGGATGGATAGCAGTTGGAAGATACCTTGGAGGTCTTCTAGTCCAACCCCCTGCATGAGCAGGAGGGCCTATACTATTCTGGACAAATGGCTGTCCAGTCTCTTCTTAAAAACCTCCAGTGATGGGGCACCCATAATTTCTGAAGGCAAGTTGTTCCACTTGTTCTCGTAGGTAGGTAGGTAGGTAGGTAGGTAGGAAGGAAGGAAGGAAGGAAGGAAGGAAGGAAGGAAGGAAGGAAGCAAAAGAGAGGAAANAGGGAGGGAGGGAGGGAGGAAGGGAGGAAGGAAGGAAGGAAGGAAGGAAGGAAGGAAGGAAGGAAGGAAGGCTGGCTGGTTGGTTGGATGGATAGCAGTTGGAAGATACCTTGGAGGTCTTCTAGTCCAACCCCCTGCACGAGCAGGAGGGCCTATACTATTCTGGACAAATGGCTGTCCAGTCTCTTCTTAAAAACCTCCAGTGATGGGGCACCCATAATTTCTGAAGGCAAGTTGTTCCACTTGTTCTCGTAGGTAGGTAGGTAGGTAGGTAGGTAGGAAGGAAGGAAGGAAGGAAGGAAGGAAGGAAGGAAGGAAGGAAGGAAAAGAGAGGAAAGAAGAGGGAGGAAAGAAGGAAGGAAGGAAGGACAACAGAGTTGGAAGGGACCTTGAAGGTCTTCTAGCCCAACCCCCAGGTCAAGCAGGAAAACCTATACCATTCCAGACAAGTGGCTGTCCAGTCTCTTCTTAAAACCCTCCAGTGATGGGGAACCCACAACTTCTGGAGGCAAGTCGTTCCACTGGTTAATTGTTCTGATAGACAGGAAATTCCTCCTGACTTCTAGGTCGCTTCTCTCCTTGGTTAGTTTCCATCCATTGCTTCTTTCCCTGCCTTCAGGTGGGGCTTTGGAGAATAGGTTGACCCCGTCTTCTTTAATGCACATGAGTATTTTCAACCAGGATGGGAGTTAAGCTGGCTAGCCACAAGCACAACGTATCCCCGGCCTCCTTCTTTGCCTATTACGTTGATGGCAGCTTTTCGCTGTCCTGCATGCAGAGCTATTGATTTGCATGATGAACAGGAACCGATAATCGCCTCAAATTAATCCTCTAAACTCCTTTGCAGACATTTGTTACCAAGGAAGGAAGGAAGGAAGGAAGGAAGGAAGGAAGGAAGGAAGGAAGGAAGGAGAGAAGGGGAGGGAGGGCAAAGCCGCATGCCTTCGGTTGAGAAGAGGCTTCCCGTGTAAGTGAATGCTGCAGAAACAATCTATCTCCCGGAAGAAGGGGGAAATGCGCCTCGACCTGCTCCGCTCTCCGTCCCCAGCAGCCGCCTCCCCTTCCAAGCCCGGCTGGAGAGTCCGCACAGGGGCTGCTTCCTCGCAAAAGCGCCGCTGTGCCTTTAAGACCAGCCCCTTCCCTTCAACCAATCAGAAAGCCCAGGACCGGAGTTGCCCATACCGGAAAGCAAAGCCGCTTCGCCGCGAGCGCTTTCGGGATTGGTAGTCTTTGGGAAGGGCTTCCCCCGATAGGGGATGGAGAGCCGGCGGGAGGAGCGCGGACTTCGACACCCACAAGGCCATGCGGCCGCCCTAGCCGCAGCCGTAGAGGACTGGCGAAGCAGCTTGCAATGGCTTGGAGGGGCTGTTTTAGGTTGGGGGTCCGACTACGGGGCTCTGCCCCGAAGCGAGCCTGGGGGCGCAGAGGAGTTGCCTCCTGCATTGACCGTAAGGCTCCAGGGGGAAAGATTGGGGGGGGTAGAGCAGAAAGGACACCCCCTCGACCTTCCTTGCCTTTAAAAAAAACAACTATTGCAAAGTTGGCTTGCCTAGCGCTGCAGGCGGAAATCCAACAGGTCGTGCTTTCAGCTGGATAGGGACTGCCCCGCTGCAGCCTTTTCCCTAACCCAAACTCCCCTTGGTTGAGTTGGACTACAGTTCCCATAATCCTCAGACTGCCCTAATGGCATTGGTAACCCCAACGTTGGAGGGCGTCAGGTTGGGGAAGGGTCGTTGGGCTGGGAGGAAGGCACTCTTGGCTGAATGTGCCCGGCTGGGGGCACCCAGGCTTGACAGCTGTTAGCCCAGGGATGGAGGGCAGCCTTAGTAGGAAAAGACCCCTGTGGTTCTTTCAGCCTTCAAACCTATGGAAAAAGTTAGGCAGGAGGGGGCAGTCTGCTTTTCTTGGGACGGAAAGGCTGCTTCACCTGTTGAATTTCGGCACAAAGTGGGATGGTTAACTCTGATGTCCTCGTTGCAGGGGGGACCTCCAGAACTGGTCCCCAAAGCAGGTTTTTATTATAAAAGGACAGAGAGCTGGATTTGGGGAAGGTTGGGGCGAAATGTTAAGGGACGACTTGCACAAAAGATTGCCTGCTCTGTAAAAAGGGAGAAGAGTGAGAAAGAAGCTCAAAGTAAACCCCCCACCTCTTGGTGGAGGGATGGGGCGGGGGGGGGGGAAGGAAGGAAGGAAGGAAGGAAGGAAGGATGGAAAGGAAGGAAGGATGGAAAGGAAGGAAGGAAGGAAGGAATAGAGCATGAGGGAGGGAAGGAGGGAGGGAAGGGAAGAGAAGGAAAGGAAAAGAATAGAGCATGAGGAAAGAGGGAGGGAGGGAGGAATAGAGCATGAGGAAGGAAGGAGGGAAAGAGGAAGAAGGGAGGAAGGAAGGAATAGAGCATGAGGGAGGGAAGGGAAGAGAAGGAAAGGAATAGAGCATGAGGAAGGAAGGAGGGAAAGAGGAAGGAAGGAATAGAGAAGGAAGGAAGGAAGGAAGGATGGATGGATGGAAGGAAGGAATAGAGTAGGAGGGAGGGATGGAGGGAGGGATGGGGATGAAAGAACAAAAAAGAGTTTGGGGTTTTCTATGGAGATTCTCAATCATCCAAGTCATAGTTGTTCCAAAGGTGTTTTGTCTTCCAAAAGGCAACTGGACTTTCTTGGTGTTTTCTTTGAAAACGTTTTGCTTCTCATCCAAGAAGTTTCTTCAATACAGTTTCTCTTCTCCTTCCCCCCCCCCCTCCATTTTCCTTCCTGCTTTCCGCTTTTGCGAGCTGATTCTCTCCTGGCCTCCCCAGCTGCCGTGGGTCTGACGGAAGAGCAGCAGGAGTTTCAAAAAGTGGCTTTCGACTTTGCTGCCAAGGAGATGGCCCCGCACATGGCTGAGTGGGACGAAAAGGTGAGACGCCTGCTGGCTTTTTCTCCTTAGGAAATCATGCTGACGGATTGTACAATTCGAGTCTCCTGCTGTCTTTGCCAAGGTTAACAGTTAACCAACCAGAAATTCTTCTCTTGAGCCAGTTTGTTTAAAAAAAGGAACACTTTGAGATGTGTTTGAATATTAGTACACTTTGCTTTGTGTGAAAATAACCCTCAGCTAGCTCGATGGGGTTAACAGCCCCAGAGGTGGCGCAGTGGTTAGAGTGCAGTACTGCAGGCTACTTCAGCTGACTGCTAGCTGCAGTTCGGCGGTTCAAATCTCACCGGCTCAAGGTTGACTCAGCCTTCCATCCTTCCGAGGTGGGTAAAATGAGGACCCAGATTGTTGGGGGCAATATGCTGACTCTGTGAACCGCTTAGAGAGGGCTGTAAAGCACTGTAAAGCGGTATATAAGTCTAAGTGCTATTGCTATTGCTAACAGCAGCGAGAACTGAAAAATAGATTTTAAATAAATCTTGGAGAATTGCTGTCTGCCCAGAACAGCTACCTGCTCTACACTATAAAAAAGATGTTGAGACTCTAGAAAGAGTGCAGAGAAGAGCAACCGGGATGATTAGGGGACTGAAGGCTAAAACATACGATGAACGGTTGCAGGAACTGGGCATGGCTAGTCTAGTGAAGAGAAGGACCAGGGGAGACATGATAGCAGTTTTCCAATATTTGAGGGGCTGCCACAGAGAGGAGGGGGTCAAGGTATTTTCCAAGGCACCCGAAGGCCAGACAAGGAATAATGGGTGGAAACTGAACAAGGAGAGATTCAACCTGGAAATAAGGAGAAATTTTCTGACAGATTGAGAACAATCAACCCATGGAACAGAAGTTGCCTTCGGAAGTTGTGGGAGCTTCATCACTGGAAGCTTTCAAGAAGAGACTGGACTGGCATCTGTCAGAAATGGTCTCCTGCTTGGGTGTGGGGTTGGACTAGATGACCTACAAGGTCCCTTCCAACTCTGTTAATCTAATCTAATGGTCTCCTTTGGGTCTGCTGACACTACCGATGGCTTGCCTGGAGTGAATATGATTCATAAGTCAAGGAAAACTGCCCTACAGGTTGTAAGGACACAACTGTGTTACTATTTTGGCAAAAAGATGCAAGCTGCTTTCTGGTGTCTTGGGGGATGTTTTTGATGGGCCACGGTATTCTACAGTTTTGGGATTTCTTAGTGGTCTCCTTTCTGAGCACAAACCAGGTCCATCCATGCTTATTTTTTTTCAAGATCAATCGAGGTCAACCAGATCACAACAGGTGTTCCAAACCTAGATAAACAAGGCTGGTGTAAGTAAATAGTAAGCTCAGTCAATAAATGTTCTTACTCGGTGCAAGGCTAATGCAGTGTTTCTCAACCTTGGATGCTAAGATGGGTGGACTTCAACTCCCAGAATTCCCCTGCTGGCTGGGGGATTCTGGGAGTTGGAGTCTACCCAGCTTAAAGTGACCCAAAAAACTGGGCTAATGCAGGACAAAAGGATCTGAAAGAAAGTGGAAAGGGAGAAATTGCTTTACGCTCCAAATATTGTTCTTATTTACATCTCTGCCATACCAGGAAGCCTTTTGTTTTTATAGAGGCCTTTCCTTCCCTGGGTTAAAAAATTGTCGGGAAATAACAATTCACAATTTCAATTCAAATGTTTATTCCGTGATGCTTTTAAGAAGCACGCGCAAGGTTGCAAAAGCGATGGGAGCTGGATCAAGCTCTTGCAATTGACGTGGTTCCATTTCCCTCTCGTCTTTGTTACTGACAGGAAATATTCCCCGTGGAAACACTCCGGAAAGCAGCTCAGCTGGGGTTTGGGGGCATCTACGTGAAGCCAGACGTGGGGGGCTCTGGACTCTCTCGGCTTGACACCTCCGTCATCTTCGAGGCTCTCTCGACCGGCTGCGTCAGCACCACGGCTTACATCAGCATCCACAAGTGAGTTTCCGCAGTGGCTTCAGTCTCCACACTGGGAGCCTTCTGGGTGGGTCCAGCAGCACCCAGGGATTGTCCAGCTGAAGGTATGGAGGGGGTTATACATTTATGATCTGCTTTTATTTTATTTAGATTTTTTTTTAAGCCTGCCTTTAAGACTTTATGTTATTCAAGGCAGTGAATTTATCTAACACGCCTTTTTTTTAATCCTATTTTCCTCGTTACAACAAACTGGTGAGGTAGGTTGGATTCAGAGAGAAGGGATTGGCCCAAAATTACCCAGTCTCCTTTAATGCCCAAGGTGGGACTAGAACTCACTGTTCACTGGTGATAGGCCCAAAGGCACCCAGCTGTCTTTCATGCCTAAGGCTGCACTAGAACTCATAGGCTCCTTGTGATTGGCCCAAAGTCACCCAGGCAGCTTTCATGCCTAAGGCAGGACTAGAACTCACCATCTCCTGGTGATTGGCCCAAAGTCACCCAGCCAGCTTTTATGCCTAAGGCAGGACTAGAACTCACCGTCTCCTGGTGATTGGCCCAAAGTCACCCAGCTAGCTTTCATATCTAAGGCTGGACTAGAACTCCCAGTCTCCTGGTGATTGGCCCAAGGTCACCCAGCTGGCTTTCATGCCTAAGGTGAGACTAGAACTCACCGTCTCCAGGTTTCTAACCTGATGCCTTCACCACTAACTGGCTCTGTAATTGATGGCTCCATAATCCGTGGCTCGGTTTCTCTCCCTCCGCTGCAGCATGTGTGCTTGGATGATCGACACCTTTGGGAACGAGGAGCAGAGGTTGAAATTCTGCCCTTCCCTTTGCAGCATGGAAAAATTGGCCTCGTACTGCCTGACAGAGCCGGGTGAGACAACCATGTCCCTTCTGGGCTGTTGAAAAAAACAGTGCCGGCCAATGTTATAACAGTGCTGCGGATCCACACCGGGATTTTTAGGGTCCAGTCTTAAAGATCTGGGTTCGAATCCAGAGGGGATCCTTCCACTTTCAGAGGGAGGGTGATAATGGTGGAACTGAGGATGAGGGAAAATCTCCTGGGGAAGCTTTGAATCGATGGGCGATGAAAGAGAAAAGGAGAACAGGAGCGGGAGTGTCCTAATGAAAATATTCTGAATTATCACTTTCTCATTAGGAAGCGGAAGTGATGCGGCTTCGTTGCTAACTTCGGCCAAGAAACGCGGCGACGTGTATATTCTCAACGGCTCCAAGGTATCCCTCTCCCTCTCTGACAAGGACCACTGTGAAGAATTCTGGGAGTCTCTTTTCCAATTAACCCACATATTAAAAGGCATTGGCTTCTGTGAACTGCGGCTTATGCCTCTTCAGACAGGGAGTCCTCGACTTCCGGCAGTTTGTTTAGGGCCCGTTCAAAGTTACATCAGCGCTGAAAAAAAGAGACTTACGACCCCTTTTCACAGTTACAGCCGTTGCAGCATCCCCATGGTCACGCCCTCAGGTGCTTGCCAAGTGACTCGTATTTATGACGGTTGCAGTGTCTCCGGGGTCACGTGGTCCCTTTTGGCGACCTTCTGACCACCTCAACAGTAGTAACTGTGAGAGGGATCTTGGAGTTCTAGTGGACAACCATTTAAATATGAGCCAGCCGTGTGCTTCAGCTGCCAAAAAAGCCAACACAGTTCTAGGCTGCATAAACAGAGGGATAGAATCAAGATCACTTGAAGGGTTAATACCACTTTATAATGCCTTGGTAAAGCCACACTTGGAATACTGCATCCAGTTTTGGTCGCCACGATGTAAAAAGGATGTTGAGATTCTAGAAAGATCGCAGAGAAGAGCAACAAAGAGGATTAGGGGACTGGAGGCTAAAACATATAAAGAACAGTTGCTGGAATTGGGTATGTCTAGTCTAGTGAAGAGAAGGACTAGGGGAGACATGATAGCAGTCTTCCAATACCTCAGGGGCTGCCACAAAGAAGAGGGAGTCCATTTATTCTCCAGATCGCCCGAAGGCAGGACAAGAAGCAATGGGTGGAACTAATCAAGGAGAGAAGCAACCTAGAACAAAGGAGAAATTAAAAAGATGTTGAGACTCTAGGAGAAGTGCAGAGAAGAGCAAGAAAGATGATTAGGGGACTGGAGGCTAAAACATATGAAGACCGGTTGCAGGAACGGGGTATGTCTAGTTTAATGAAAAGAAGGACTAGGGGTGACATGATAGCAGTGTTCCAATATCTCGGGAGCTGCCACAAAGAAGAGGGAGTCCATTTATTCTCCAGATCGCCCGAAGGCAGGACAAGAAGCAATGGGTGGAACTAATCAAGGAGAGAAGCAACCTAGAACAAAGGAGAAATTGCCTGACAGTGAGAACAATTAATCAGTGGAACAACTTGCCTCCAGAGGTTGTGAATGCTGCAACACTGGAAGTTTTTAAGAAGAGATTGGATAACCATTTGTCTGAAATGTATAGGGTTTCCTGCCTAAGCAGGGGGTTGGACTACAAGACCTCCAAGGTCCCTTCTGTTATTATATTCTATTATAAAGTCAATAGGGAAGCCAGATTCACTTAACAAAGTGTTACTAATGTAAGAACTGCAGTGATTCGCTTAACAACTATGGCAAGCTAGGTGGTAAAACGGGGTAAAAATCACCAAACAACCATCTTGCTTAGCAACATAAATTTTGGGCTCAGATTTTGGTGCTCGTAAGTTGAGGACTACCTGGAAAAGGATTAGGTGGAAAAGGGGCTACCGGATCCTTTCTGATGTTTCTCCAACAGAGAAACCAACATAGCAACCGATCTCCTACAGCTCCTCCTACGATGAACGGTTGCAGGAACTGGGCATGGCTAGTCTAGTGAAGAGAAGGACCAGGGGAGACATGATAGCAGGGTTCCAATATTTGAGGGGCTGCCACACAGAGGAGGTGGTCAAGCTATTTTCCAAAGCACCTGAAGGCCAAACAAGGAACAATGGATGGAAACTGATCAAGGAGAGATTCAACCTAGAAATAAGGAGACATTTTCTGACAGTGAGAACGATCAATCAATGGAACAGAAGTTGCCTTCAGAAGTTGTGGGAGCTTCATCACTGGAGGCTTTCAAGAAGAGACTGGACTTCCATCGGTCAGAAGTGGTGTAGGGCCGTGATGGCGAACCTATGGCACGCGTGCCACAGGTGGCACGCAGAGCCCTCTCTGCGGGCACGCAAACCGTCACCCCAGCTCAGCTCCACAGCACATGCGCGCATGCCTCCTGCCAGCCAGCTGATTTTTGGGTCTCTGCCGCGCATGCACGGGGGCGGGGCGCCCGCGGGAGATGCGTGCACGTGTGTGGGGTGTGTGGGTCATGTGCATGCACGGGGTCGCATGCACATGCGGGGGCAGGGGAGCATGGGGTGGTTGCATGCGCATGCATGGGGCGGGGTGAGTGTGGGGGGGTTGTGTGTGCATGCGC
>QLTV01020727.1:41809-59164 GCA_003457575.1 Thermophis baileyi
CATGTGGAGCTGCGCGGGGCGCCGGCGTCGCCGGCTGCTAGGAGGCCTCTTCGTGCTGCTGCTGGCCGCCGTCGCCATCCGCAGGTGAGGCAGACGGAGGGAGGGGGCGTGGCTTCGATGCCCCGCCCCCAGGCCGCGCTCTGGCCACGCCCCCTCGGAGGGACCCCCCCCTTCGTCTCCCCAGACCACTACCGAGCCCATCTTCCCAGGGGTTCCCTTACCCATCATCCTTCCTTCCCTCCCTGCAGCTGTCTTTGCCCTTCTCCTAAGGCTGGTGCCACCCTCCCCCAATGGATGCTGCGACTGCCGCCCCCATCATCCCCAGCCGCCCCTTGGCCCACGTGACGACCCCCCAAGCCCATCATCCACAGCCCGGCTGGCCAGGGGCTGGAAGATAACAAGGGGGAAAGGCCACCTGTTTCCACTCCCCATCCCATCACACCCCATCCCCTTAGGAGAGCCCTCCCCATTTGCAAAATGGGACCCTCCATCTCCAACATCTTCTGCTCGGTCCGGACTTTGCAAGAACATAAAATTGCACACAATGACACACACACACACACACACACACACACACTGACACACACACACACACACACCCATAACCACACACACACACTCACACACAATCACACACACACACCCACACAAAGGCACACAGTTTTGCTTTAAAGGCAGACTGCCCCCCACCCCCCAAAAAAGTTTATTCCCCCCCCTTCTTTACAAGCGTCTTTCAACTTCGCACCCTGTCCCACCCGTCTGAAGGTGCCCGTTGCAAACTTGGCAAGGATTTTGGGACGCCAGCCGGTGTCCTTGCTTCAGATACCAGGGGAAGCATGTCAGAAAGAGAGGACCCGCTCCCATCCATCCTGTGTCATCTGGCTATTTTGAGTAGACCCCCCACCCCACCCCACCCTCTCCCTCTCATCCTTGCACCTCCTGTTTTAGAGAAAGACTGGCAGATCTGTTGGGAAAGCCTACAAGCTGCGGGATAATGCCTTAGTGCCTTAATGGCAGTCAGCGTGTTGTTAGTTTTCTGTTTGTTGCCCTTCGGTTGCAAAGGAGATGCGTTTCCTAACACAAATAAGCGATGGTTGCATCAACAAGAAGTTGGACAAGTTAGTGCATAGCCTGCCTCTTTAAGAGGTCTTAATAATAACAATAACAATAATATAGTAATACATTTTTAAATGTTCAGTTGACTGAGTTTCATGTTTAATGAATAAAAGTATAATAATAATATAGCAATAGTAATAATAATAATAGATTTGGATCCTGTCTTTGTTAATTAGTTTTTTTATCCTTCTTGTATGACTTTATAAGTAGCTCAAGGCGGAAAACATTCTTAATACTGCTCCTTCCTCCTGTTTTTCCCACACAACAACCCTGTCAGGAAGGTTAGGCTGAGAGAGAGTGATTGGCTCAAAGTCACCCAGCTGGCTTTCGTGCTAAGGCAGAACTAGAACTCACTGTCTCCTGGTGATTGGCCCAAAGTCACCCAGCTGACTTTCATGCCCAAGGTGTGACTAGAACTCACAGTCACCTAGAGATTGGCCCAAAGTCACCCAGCCAGCTTTCATGCCTGAGGTGGAACTAGAACTCACAGCCTCCTGGTGATTGGCCCAGAGTCACCCAGCCAGCTTTCATGCCTGAGGTGGAACTAGAACTCACAGCCTCCTGGTGATTGGCCCAGAGTCACCCAGCCAGCTTTCATGCCTGAGGTGGAACTAGAACTCACAGCCTCCTGGTTTCTAAGCTAGCATCATCACCAAACTGCCTTTCATTTTTATACATAACTCAAGGCAGCAAACCTAACATATGCTTGCCACCTATTTTTCCCAAAACAACCATGTGAGGTAGGTTGGACTGATCAAGAATGGCTGGCTAAGGTTGCTGTGAACATTTTCCCCGTTTTTTCATATCCTTCTATTGCAGTGTTTCTCAACCTTGGCAGCTTTAAGCTGTACGGACTTCAACTCCCAGAATTCCCCAGCCAGCATATGCTGGCTGGGGAATTCTGGGAGTTGAAGTCCATACAGCTTAAAGCTGCCAAGGTTGAGAAACACTGTTCTATTGGATGAGCAGCACTGCCCGCCTCATCAGCCCCCTTACTTAGATAAATCTGGTGGTGTTTTATAAATAATTTCATGCAATTTGCTGAGAAATTTTTAAAAAAATCTCATATTGATTGCAAAAGAAGGACAGCCTCTGTCTCCTGGGAATTAACCCCATGGTAGTTTTCTGCTGGTAAAGGACAGACGTTGGTGAATCTGAACACATGTTCTTCGCTGATATTTGTACTGTAGCAACATTCATGCCCGTCTCATCTTACCACTACTACATAAATACACAAGGCACACCAGGTAATTTTACACCATCCTGTTGATTTCAGATGGCACTCCTGCTGCAACATATAATATTGCCAGATTCTCTGCAGCAGCACTCCTAAATTCATCAGAGGATGGCTTCTAGCTTAGACTTGGGGCTCAACAGTATAAACTAGATTTCCGTGTGCGCCTGGTTGATTGTTATTACGGTGCTCCGAAACTTCATACACATAGTTTTCCCGCTTGCTAACTTTTTATGCTCCTTTCTCACTTGTTAAATCTTTTGTTCCATGTATTCAATTTGTGCATCTTTTATACCTTGTAGCTTTTTTTTAATAACTCATTTAAATTCACAGTTTTTATATCCTTTATACGGGCTTCCTTTTAAGGGCTGTATTCCTACCCCCTTACAATCTATGGCTATAATAAAAATTGATTTGCTTTGACAAAGGAAGGCAAAAGTGATTCAGCCTATTCCTTTGCTTGCAAGTTGTCAAAAGATTAATTGTGAAGGTTGCCTCTCTGATGATTTTTCAAGCTCTATAAGATCTAATACAATTTTTTTTTGTGGAGCTGAACAGCAGATGTGTATATTTTAAATTGTGTTTTAATTACTTCCTTCGCTGTGGCCAAATAGAGGGAGACAGAAACAGGTCATCCATCATGAAGAGCCACCTTCCTAGTAGAGTCACTCTTAATTTGTTGTCAAATTAGTTTCACCCCTAGTTAACTTCTTTCATGTTGAAACTTCCATGTTGGAATATATGTGTTTGCTGTGAGTTTTCTAAGAAAATGTACAAGAAACACAGAAGAATAGTCTGGTTTGTTGTGACCACAAACAAACAAAAATATTCGTATGAAAAGAATGTCTATCTTCCAGCCTCAATTCATGACAGACACATGCAAAATATTCCCATCAAATGTCCAGTAGTTGATCAGATCATTAGTGAGGGAAATGCATGAGCCTCGGTGGCACAGTGGTTAAAGTGCAGTACTGCAGGCTATTTCTGCTGACTGCCGGCTGCCTGCAATTTGGCAGTTCGAATCTCACCAGGCTCAAGGTTGACTCAGCCTTCCATCCTTCCGAGGTCATAAAATGAGGACCCAGATTGTTGGGGGCAATAGGCTGACTCTGTAAACCACTTAGAGAGGGCTGTAAAGCACTATAAAGCGGTATATAAGTCTAAGTGCTGCTATTGCTATTCATTTGGGAGAATTCAAAAACTATAAAACTTTATGTGTATGCAGATTCTCAGTCATCCAGGTTATAAATGTCTATGGAGATTCTCAGTCATCCAGGTCATGGTTGTCCCAAAGGTGCTTTTTCAAGAGGCAACTGGACTTTCTGGTTTTTCTTTGAAGACGTTTCACTTCTCATCTCTGGAGCTGAAGAAGCTTCTTGGATGATAAGCGAAACGTCTTCAAAGAATAGAATAATGGAATGGAATGGAATGGAATGGAATGGAATGGAATGGAATGGAATGGAATGGAATGGAATGGAATGGAATGGAATGGAATGGAATGGAATGGAATTGAATTGAATTGAATTGAATTGAATTGAATTGAATTGAATTCTTTATTGGCCAAGTGTGATTGGACACACAAGGAATTTGTCTTTGGTGCATATGGTACATAAAAGGACAAGATACATTCATCAAGAATCATAAGGTACAACACTTAATGATTGTCATAGGGTACAAATAAGCAATCAGGAAACAATCAATATTAATATAAATCTTAAGGATACAAGCAACAAGTTACAGTCCTGCAGTCATAAGTGGGAGGAGATGGGTGATAGGAACGATGAGAAGATGAATAGTAGTGCTGCCTTAGTAAATAGTTTGACAGTGTTGAGCGAATTATTTGTTCAGCAGAGTGATGGCGTTCGGGAAAAAACTGTTCTTGTGTCTAGTTGTCTTGGTGTGCAGTGCTCTATAGCGTCGTTTTGAGGGTAGGACGTCCAGTAGCCTCTTGAAAAAGCACCTTTGGGACATCCAGGTCGTAGTTGTATCAAAAGTGGTTTTTATTTTTGAAAAGGCAACCTGACGCATTCGGATGATGGTCCTTCCATCTCCCACACCATCCAATACAACTGATGAAGCTTCCAGGATAGGAAGCAAAATGTCTTCTTCCTCCTCCTCCTCCTCAAAAAAACCCAGTCCAGTTGCCTTTTTCAAAAATAAAAACTTTTGATACAAAACTCTATATTCTTTATAACTTCACATTTCCAAAGAATAGATAACTGCAAAGAATAGATTCAAACCGCCGAAAGCCAGCCTCCATTCTCTTAATATTTTTGAATCACAACTACAAAAATATTAATATTTTTGAATCACCTTGCTGTTAACCCGCTGGCTAGGATTGATGGGAGCTGGAGTCCCCACAGATCAGGGGAATGCAGTTGGCCATCTGTATGCCCTGTTATGACCCAAATTGGTGCATTTTTCTCCTAGCTCCTTTCTCTTCTGGTGATACCTGCAAACATATCTCTAGATGTGAATCGGGATGATTTAAGTCCTGCATGTGTGAGAAAGCACTTTTTAAATTCTTTCTGAACTCCTGCGGTTGCCTTCCAACCTACTTGTGTTTCTGCTTGCTGGTGTATCCTCTTCTTAGGACGAATGCCCTTCTAAAGTCATGGCCCTACTTAGCTGCCTCCCTCTGTTAAAGCTGGATAACAAGTAAATCTTCAGGTCAGTGGAGCAAAGGGTCTGAGAAGCCCTCTTATTGGAAGGTATATTGAGTTAAGCTACTCTAGGACTGAATTAAAAAATTAAGGTCACATTTGGCCCTTGGCAGTAGAAGGTTACAGGTAGTCCTCGACTTACGACCACAGTTGAGCCCCAAATTTCTGTTGCCAAGTGAGACATTTGTTAAATGAGTTTTGCCCCATTTTACGACTCTTGTTGCCACTGCAGTTGTTAAAATTAGTAACACGGTTGTTAAGCGAATCTGGCTTCCCCATGGACTTGGCTTGTCAGAAGGTTGCAAAAGGGGATCGCGCCACCCAGGGACGCTGCAGCCGTCATAAATGTGAAGTCAGTTGCCGAGCATCCGAACGTAAATCACTTGACCGCCGGGATGCTGCAACGGTCCTAAGTCTGAAAAATGGTCGTAAAGTCATTTTTTTTCCAATGCTGTTGTAACTTGAAACTGTCAGTAAGTGAACTATCTGTATAGTGCTTAGGATTTGATTTGAAAGAGGTGCTTTCCACATTGCTTTTTGGCAGATTTAGTCTGGTTTGGGCCTAGAGGTGGAGCTCTTGCCTCACAATCAGGAGGTTGTGAGTTCGATCCTAGGTAGAGGCAGATGTAGGGTCTCCTGCTTGGGTAGGGGGTTGGACTAGATGACCTGCAAGGTCCCTTCCAACTCTGTTAATCTGTTAAAAAGATTTAACACTAACCTGCAACTGGTTAAAGCAGACAAATATTTTTTCCCCAGAATGGAAGTTCAGACAAATGTACACATTAGGTCCTTCTGTTTGGTTTGGCTACAATTTATGTACACAACCGGGCAGTATTCATTAATGTGTAAAAAAAAAAAAAAAAACCTCCCCAAACTAAACCCTCATGAACATTGTCGATTTATGGTATATTTTTAAGGATGTGATGTATATATTTTTTTTCTTTCTTTCATAGCTTGGTTCGTGAGCTGGGTTACTACTTCTGAGAAAGAAAGAAAAAAAAAAGATGTTCTAGTTAGATTAAGCCAGCGGTTCTCAACCTGTGGGTCGCGACCCGTTTGAGGGTCGAACGACCCTTTCACAGGGGTCGCCTAAGACCATCGGAAAACACATATTTCCGATGGTCTTAGGAACCGAGACACCGCTCCTCTATCCGTCCACATACGAGTACCCAGGGACGGTGCGACGCACGGGCGGCCCTCAAATGCGCAGGCGCCGACGGAAGGGCCGCGCGTGCTAGCCCGCCAACTTGGTGCCACGCCCCCTTTGTCACCTCATCGCTTCTCGCCTGGCAACGCGCACGCGCGGGGAGGGGGCAGGGCAGCGTCGGGGCGGGACGGGGGTCGCGGCATTAGGAAGGTTGAGAACCATTGGATTAAGCCCAGCAAATGATGCAAATTGAATTTGGAGGAAGATCAAAGATGACTGGGGGGGGGGAGAGAAATAAAGCCATGTCTACAAATTGACATTTTGGGGCCGTCGGTGGGAGCATGCACGTGGGCGTGTGGCATTTCATTTGGAGAAGCTGAAATAGGGAACACTGGGGTGCTTGGGGGAGACACTTGTGTGTATGCGTCTGTGTCTCCCCTGCTGAATCAGTTAGTCCCTGGGGAAGAATTTCCCTGGCAGATCTTCAGATAAAGAAAGGACGGTGGAGAGCAATGCCATGTCAAGCTGGCTATGATTTAAAGGCTTTAAATAAGCGGCGCAAATAAGAAAAGCCATTCCTTGCCTATCATAAAAAGTAATGGGACAAAGGAAGACACATTGCTGATGCTGTAAATCAGTTCCGTCTTGGGCTAACAGAAGCCCAGGTGAGCTTGGTGCTTACAGGTGAAAGAGATGAATATGTATCTCTCAAGTTCTCTGAGAGATGATAAGACCTCTGTCAGTCATCCCATATCTTGCATCTAACCTGTCCAGGGCACCTCAATTTTCAAAGCTGGATCTTGTCACCACATTATGTTTCTGCTTCGGGGTAGAGCATTTTTAATGGTTTTTGCAGTGCCTGAGAATCCTACAGAGCTTGAAAAATAGGAAACCATGTACAAATATTGTTAATTATTGGGTTGGCCTGCTGGCTCAAAATTCGCCTGGAGCAGGTAAACCTCAAAGCCAAGAACACTGGCCTTCACAACGGACTAAATGTTGGATCAAAAGGGAAGATCTCGTGGGTGAAAATTGTTCTGGTTCCCTTGTGACAGAATAGCAGAGTTGGAAGGGACCTTGGAGGTCTTCTAGTCCAACTCCCTACTTGAGAAGGAGACCGTATATACCATTTTGGACAAATGGCTGTCCGATTTCTTCTTGAACACCTCCAGTATTGGAGCACCCACAACTTCTGGAGGCAAACCGTTCCACTGATTAATTGTTCTAACCTTCAGGAGATTTCTCCTTCATTCTAGGAGTTCCTGATTCTCCTTTTGGTCCCTCGTGTGGCTAATGTTGAAATAGAACTTGAGACTGCCCTCTAGATATAGTTTGAAATCCACAGATGTATTTAAAAAATGACAGATGAATAAAAGATGAAAAGAAAAATAAAATCTCAGCTGAAAAGTACCTTAGCTGAGAATAAGAAACGAAATATCTGCTTGTAGTTAGTGTAAAAGATTGTAGAAAAATTGTAGCTTGTAATAATACCGAAGAGATTCTTCCCTTTAAAAAATGTTGTAGTCTTTATAGTTTGTAAACTATAGTTTCTAGTTCATCCATGCAGGATTCAGGCATACCACATTTTATTCAGGATTCCTTTTCTAAGTATTATTACCACTGCCTGCATGTTCTTGCTGTAAGCAATGAGTACGATGTGGTATGCAGGTTCTCTCTAAGTTTGTGGAGTCAACCACTGCAATTTTTATGTCTAGTTTCGTTGGTGCTCTATTGTAATTCAGAACATTTATGATCTTAAATTTGCCTATCAACTCTTCCGTTTTAACTGACCACTTTTTTTCTGGGGCTTCTATTGGCAAGAGTCATGCTGTCTCATCTTAAACCATGATTCATCTACCGGTCCCTAACAATCCCGGTAGAAATTGTCTTCTTCATGCATCCTTCTTGGCAGCGGTGAGTTGCTCCTGGTTTGGCCCGGTTCTTAGAACCGGTAGTGGTGGCGGCAGGAGGCTCCGCCCACTCGCCCGGGACGCTTCTGCGCATGTGCAGAAGCGTCGCGCGTGTGCGCGCGAACCGGTAGCAACGGGTTTTAGAGCCCTTGGTCCTTTGCAGTAGAGCAGAATTTCCCAACCTGGAAAGCTTCCAGATGTGGGGACTTCAACTCCCAGAATTCCCCAGCCAGCAAGGCCATAGCTGTGGAGCTGGAAGTCCCCACATCTGGACATTTTCTTAGTTGCTGTAGACCTTAGCTGGTTTAGCTTCAGGTCTCAGGGTGTGGGAAGTTCAAAAAAGCAACATGTGAGATTCCTCTTTTTTTTTAAAAAAAAAAGTCACCTCCTTGTTTTCCATTTCTTTCTCATGAGCAATTTTGCACATCGTTTTTCCCTGGAGAGCTGTTCCTCTAATAGAGGAATAAGACATTAATGGCAGAAATATCTTTCTAGGAACAGACAACAGTTCAACTTCTGTTTAACAGTTCTGGTGAGTATTGTGTTCAGCAGCTTGGGAATAAAATGGCCTCAGATCCCTGCTAAAACTTGTCTCCATCGCACCAATACATAGACAAGCTAGCATTCTCAGTTCCTAGAGTTTCTACATGGCTGCTGCAGTGATTTCAGATAATAAGTTGAACACAATCGCCTTGAAGAGCACAAAGAGAACAGACAATCTGGATGAAGTCCACTGGATTGTGGCCATTTTTATTCAGTTATTATAAATAGGCAGGTATCAGAGATCATATTCTTTTTCTTCTGGTTCGTTGGATTTGCGTCGTGAAACAGGGGGGGAAAAAGCAAAATAATTTGTTGGTTAAGGAAACAGAGCATTCCGGATTCTCTCTGCCTCTTTATATCTGCTTCTTGTTTGACAACACAGCTTGGTGCTGCCAGAATACCGTTGTAGACTGTTGGGAACATTTTAAACATTTGTGTCTGAAAACAGGGTCTGCGTTCGCATACCTGCAGAGACCCCTCATTTTGCAGCTTCCCATTTTTTACTCTCTGCTAGTTTCCTTGTTCGGAGTTTTCAACTCTGGGTTGAAGATTTCCTCCTGAAAGCTGTGGTTCCTTTTTCCTCCTTCTTCCTCCCCCCTCCCCCCCCCCGAGATCCAGGATAACGCAAATTGATGAAGTGAAGGAGAGTTCTCAAAGTTAAATCATGGATGCTGAAGGGAAATAGAAAGATTCTTTGGAAGGATGAACTTGGGGACGGGCAAAGAGAGGCAGAAAGAGAGATTATAGCACTACTCCATGAAATGGGTTAAATACAGGAGAGAAGAGGCAAAATAGGCATGTAAGCTGGCTGGCTGGATGACTTTGGGCCAATCACTAGGTGACTGTGAGTTCTAGTCACACCTTGGGCATGAATCCGACTGGGTGTCCTTTGGCCAATTATCAGAAGATTGGGAGTTCTAGTCACATCTTGGGCATAAACGCTAGCTGGGTGTCCTTTGGGAGTTCTAGTCACATCTTGGGCATAAACGCTAGCTGGGTGTCCTTTGGCCAATCACCAGGAGATTGAGAGTTCTAGTCACACCTTGGGCATGAAAGCCAGCTGGGTGTCCTTTGGCCAATCACCAGGAGACTGGGAGTTCTAGTCACACCGTGGGCATGAAAGCCGGCTGGGTGTCCTTTGGCCAATCACCAGGAGACTGGGAGTTCTAGTCACACTTTGAGCATGAAAGTCGAACTTGGGGACGGGCAAAGAGAGGCAGAAAGAGAGATTATAGCACTACTCCATGAAATGGGTTAAATACAGGAGAGAAGAGGCAAAATAGGCATGTAAGCTGGCTGGCTGGATGACTTTGGGCCAATCACTAGGTGACTGTGAGTTCTAGTCACACCTTGGGCATGAATCCGACTGGGTGTCCTTTGGCCAATTATCAGAAGATTGGGAGTTCTAGTCACATCTTGGGCATAAACGCTAGCTGGGTGTCCTTTGGGAGTTCTAGTCACATCTTGGGCATAAACGCTAGCTGGGTGTCCTTTGGCCAATCACCAGGAGATTGAGAGTTCTAGTCACACCTTGGGCATGAAAGCCAGCTGGGTGTCCTTTGGCCAATCACCAGGGGACTGGGAGTTCTAGTCACACCTTGGGCATGAAAGCCAGCTGGGTGTCCTTTGGCCAATCACCAGGAGCCTGGGAGTTCTAGTCACACCGTGGGCATGAAAGCCGGCTGGGTGTCCGTTGGCCAATCACCAGGAGACTGGGAGTTCTAGTCACAGTCACACCGTGGGCATGAAAGCCGGCTGGGTGTCCTTTGGCCAATCACCAGGAGACTGGGAGTTCTAGTCCAACTTTAGGCATGAAAGCCGGTTTTGGGTGATTACCCAAAATCAACCACTGGCTTTCATGCCTACCGCAGGAGTAGAGCTCCCTGCCTCCCACTTTCTAGCGTGGTGCCTTAACCACTCGATCTAGCCGACTCTCTACCTCGCTCTGCTACTGCTATCCTTTTCCTTTTTTCCTGTTCAGGTTTAACTTGAAGATAATTCCCATGCGGTTCTGGGGCCGAGTGCTGGGCTTACAGGCCAAGCACTCGCAGTTCCTGCTTGAGGAGAAGCCGTTTCGCATCCTTGGCGGCTCAGTGCACTACTTCCGCATCCCCCAGGAATATTGGAAGGACCGCTTGGCCAAAATGAAGGCCTGTGGCCTGAACACCCTCACAACGTAAGGCTTGTCTGCTCTTCATGGCTCGCTCAGCTTTGTCTCAATGTAATTGCCGATTTCGCTGGAATACGGGTAGTCCTTGACTTACGACCTGTAACGGTAGTGGCTATTCAAAGTTCTGACGCACACACCTTGGGGAGGGGGGGGTACTTACAACCCAGAATTCTGTAGTTTCGATGGTTGGGGGAACCCCCACAGTCCTGGGGCGCTTAGCACCCAGGTTGCATTTATGGCTGTTGGTAGCATCCTGCTAGCTAATAAATCCTAGCATTCATTTCTCATTTTGCCAAATCCGCACCCGTAGCGAACCATCAGTTCCCTTAACAACTGTGGCATTCACTTAACGGCCATGGCGATTTGCTTAACGTGTGCTGCGAAAGTCGTAAAATCAGACTGGTCGCGTGCCTCTATTTTGGAGATATTTATTCACTGCGTGTTCCAGGTATGTCCCGTGGAACCTTCATGAGGCCGTCAGAGGGAAGTTTGACTTCAGCGGAAACTTGGATCTGCAGTACGTATCAGGCGATTTGCCTTTTCTTTTCTAGGCAGATCTAGTAATCTAAAAATCCGTTTTCATCTGATACCAAATTTATATATGCTGAATTTCTCATTCTTATGCAGTACTAGGAAACAGAGGGATGGTTTTAGAAGTAAAAAGGTGGAGAGGTAGTTTGAGTTGGAAATCAGAAAGACAGGAGGTGCTTGTGCTATTGATCGTAATAAAAACGATTGGGCATTATGTACGCAGCTTTGAGACGTATAAATAAAAGTAGAATTTCAATAGAATCTCTATATGACTATCAGCATAAGACCCTGATGGAGAGAGAGAGAGATAGAGAAAGAGAGAACTACATTTGAGCCTTGATAGCTATAACTTTTGCAAACTCTATAAAACTAAGGTTATAAACTCTATAAAATTAGGGTTAATGAAAAGAAGGACTAGGGGAGACATGATAGCAGTCTTCCAATATCTCAGGGGCTGCCACAAAGAAGAGGGAATCAAGCTATTCTCCAAAGCACCTGAGGGCAGGAGAAGAAGCAATGGGTGGAAACTAATCAAGGAGAGAAGCAACTTAGAACTAAGGAGAAATTTCCTGACAATTAGAACAATTAATAAGTGCAACAACTTGCCTCCAGAAGTTGTGAATGCTCCAACACTGGACGTTTTTAAGAAGATGTTGGATAACCATTTGTCTAAAGTGGTGTAGGGTTTCCTGCCTAAGCAGGGGGTTGGACTAGAAGACCTCCAAGGTCCCTTCCAACTCTGTTATTTCTATTTCTATTTCTAACTATCAACAGAATTTAGTTGGCAGGAAAATTTCATGGGTCCCTTTTAATAATCCCTACATTCTATAGTTAGGTCTTTAGATAAAGTTAGTTTTTGAGCCGTGGTGGCGCAGTGGTTAGAATGCAGTATTGCAAGCTAATTCTGCCCACTGCCAGGCGTTCGATCCTGACCAGCTCAATGTTGACTCAGCCTTCCGTCCTTTCGAGGTCTGTAAAATGAGGACACAGATTATTGGGGGCAAGATGCTGACTCTTAGAGAGGGCTGTAAAGCACTGTGAAGCGGTATATAAGTTTTAAGTGCTACTGCTATTGCTATTTTGAGCTTCCTTTGGTAAATTTGAGGCCGCTCTGCCCTTGCAGTGCTGTTGCCATTTCTCCTTTGCTTCTCTAGGGCTTTTCTTAGGACAGCAGAAGAAGTAGGACTATGGGTGATACTTCGTCCCGGACCGTATATATGCTCAGAGTGGGACCTCGGTGGCCTGCCCAGGTAAGTCTGAATGATTTTGACTTCTGTGTAAAACGCTACTCCTCAACTGTGTCTGCAGCTTTCATAGGTCTAATTTTAAGGAGAAGAAATCTGATAATTAGAGCATAAATAGAATGGAGACGCTGGGACAGAGGCAGCCAAATAGAACGTAAGAATCCAGACAAACTCAGCGGTTATTCCTTTGCAGTAGACCTTGTGGATCAAATATTATTTTATTTTTAAATATTTTACATAATAGGCTGTTTCCTTCCAAAATGAAATGTATCCGGTCTGCATAGAACTGATTTGGTTTCCTGTTAGCAGCAAGCTTTCTGCTTGGCGTGTTCCACGGAACTGTCCTTCCAACTGGTATTACTTTTGGTTCAGAGCAATATTTCCTCATCCCTTCTTCACCTTCCTGACATTTTAGATGTTGCAGCTTCAAAGTATAAGTTGCAACTCCTAAACTGGAGAAGCCTGTTTAAAAAGTTGGGGAAATTCTCCTGCCGATTAAAGTTCTGTATTGCGATGTCAGTCTCTTCCTTCTCCCTAAGGCGCTTTTTCAAGAGGCAACTGGACTTTCTGGTTTTTCTTTGAAGACGTTTCGCTTCTCATCCGAGAAGCTTCTTCAGTTCTGACTGAATGGGGGTGGGGGGAATGGAAGGATTTATTCTCCTTGCAGAAAGCTGGTTATTTGCATTCTTTTAGCAAGCTGTTAAGGCCACCGGGAGGTTTATCTGTGTCTTCAGGGTCACCTGAGTGGTATAAATGGGTGTGGAGCCATTTTGGAACTGTTGAAAGGACTGTGTTGTAGATTGGAGATAGATATAGCAATAGCACTTAGATTTATATACCGCTTCATAGTGCTTTACAGCCCTCTCTAAGCGGTTTACAAAGTCAGCATATTGCCCTCAAACAATCTGGGTCCTCATTTTACCGACCTCGGAAGGATGGAAAGCTGAGTCAACCTTGAGCCTGGTGAGATTCGATCTGTCAAACTGCTGGCAGCCGGTGATCAGCAGAAGTAGCCTGCAGTACTGCACTCTAACCACTGCGCCACCGCGGCTCTATATCATATCCCTCCCCCTCTGTTGACACAGATAAACCTCCAGGTGGCCTCAACGACTCCCTAAAAGAATGCAAATGACCAGCTGTCTGCAAGGAGTATAAATCCTTCCATTTCCCACCATTCAGTCAGAACTGAAGAAGCTTCTCGGATGAGAAGCGAAACGTCTTCAAAGAAAAACCAGAAAGTCTTTTTTTTTTCTTGAGAAAAAAAAGCACTTTTGGGACAACCATGACTTGGATGACCAAGAATCTCCACAGACTTAACTTCTGTTTATTTTTATTCCCCCATTACAAGCTTAACAATCTGTTATGCTCCCTCTTCCTTGTGACAACCACCAAGAAAAGTAGCCGATGGTCAAACATCTATGGAGATTCTCAATCCTCCAGATCATGGTTGTCCCAAAGGTACTTTTTCCGAAAGGCAAATGGACTTTCTTGGGTTTTTTTTTTTCTTTGAAAACGTTTCACTTCTCATCCAAGAACTGAAGAAGCTTCTTGGATGAGAAGCGAAACGTTTTCAAAGAAAAAACCGAGAAAGTCCAGTTGCCTTTTGGAAAAAGCAACTTCGGGATAGCCAATGGTCACACTTAACCTATACGTACTACAGAACCCAGCTGGGTTAAAAGCAGAGGTGGGATTCAGCCGGTTCGGACCAGTTCAGGTGAACCAGATATGACCGGCTGACCCCTCCCCTCCCAGGAGCCCCTACGCAGCCCGTTTTGGACCCCAGGTAAGTGCAAGGGGCGCGTGAAGCAGAGGTGGGTTCCTTCCGGTTCGGACCGGTTCTATAGAACCAGTAGTAACTTGGCGACCTGGGTCGCTAGAACCTGCAGCGACCGAGACCTGCCACGGCCCTGAACCGGTTCTTTCAGTGGCGCCATAGGTGCCGCCATTTTGTTTTTTGCTTCTGCGCATGTGCAGAAGCTTTTTTAAGCACTGTGCATGTGCGAAGCACACTGCGCATGTGTGAAGCATGCGCGAAGCAGCACTGAGCGAACCAGTAGCGAAGAAAAGAAGAACCCACCCCTGGCGTGGAGCCCGGGGAGGTGGAAAACGGGCCTCCCAGAGGCCCGTGTAGCATGAAAATGGGCCTATTTCCAGTCTCCAGAGAACCTCCGGAGCCTGGGGAGGTTGAAAACGGGCCCTCCACAGCCCGTTTTTGCTCCCAAGAGGCTGCAGGCAGGCCTACTAGGCCCAAAACAGAGCGCCGGGGGGGGGGCTGGCCCCTCCCCTCCCCTTCCAGGAGTCCCCACATGCCCCGTTTTTGTTCCCAGGAGGCTGCAGGGAGGCCTACTAGGCCCAAAAGGGGGCACGGGGGGTGCAGCTCCCCGACGGCCCATTTTTTGCTCCCAGGAGGCTGCAGGGAAGCCTACTAGGCCCAAAACGGTGGGCGGGGGGTGGGCCCCCCGCAGTCCATTTTTGCTCCCAGGGGGTGCAGGAGGCCGAGTGCTGCCTGTCACACCCCCTGGCCATGCCCACCATGGCCACGCCCACCCAGCCGGTCATTAGGGCAGAGAACCGGTTGTTAATTTATTTATTTAAGCTTTTTTAGTTCCCCTGAGATACCCACTGACTGCTCTTTTGGGTCAGAAGTTGAGGCAAAATTCCCCGCAGAAACATTTATCCAAAAAAAAATAAGGAGAAAAAAATCAGCCATCTTGTTGAACGCAACTTCCCCGTTTCTCGGTTTAGATTGTTACAGAAAGTGCATCAGCGAAGCCTGGGCCTTGTGTTAAAATTCTCTCTTGACACACTTTGGAGTCGTGCACAAGCGATATTTTGACCCTGCAGTTCAGAGACTTAAAAGCACAACGGGGGCCGGCGGGTGGGGAGGGGGAATGGCCTGATGAATGGAAAAGGACAAGCTATCTCAGGAATTAGGAGCCCTGTCATCAAAGCTATGGAGATGGAGAAGGAAGAGGGGAGAAAGGGAACAATAGGCCAGCTTATGCAGGGTGACGGGGGTGAGAACTTGCCCGATGCCAGAGTGTTTTTCTTGCCACCCAGAATAAAAGCACCATTTGTTCCTTCTGCATTCAATTATTCAGCATAAAAGCATTTTCTGCCTTCCTTCCATTTGCTCCCTCCCTTCACGCCTATTTCACATAAAAGCAGCGGATAACATTTTTCAAGAGAATGATTTGGGGATCCATAACAGCGGAGAGCATAAGTAGGCCATGTTGGTTCATTCTAGGCACGAAATCTAGTGTCCGCCCCGAAGTATCTTGATTTCTGGCCGCCTTTTCAGAGCAGAGGGGGCAAATAGAATATTTGTGGAACTGTGAGGGTCCTTGATGCTTTCTGAGCTTGGTGGTTTTCTCGCAAACGTTTCATGACCCAACTAGACAACATCATCAGCGCTAGAAGGGAGTGGGGTTTGCGCTTTGTTAATATGCTAGCGGCTTGCCCTGACAGGGTTGGTGGGAGTGTTGTTTTCTTCTTCTTAGTTCCTTGGTTGGTCTGTCAAAATACCTCCTCACCCATAATTAACACCCAGATAAATAGAGATTAACACCGGTATTGATAATAGAGCACCAATCAAGCAGGAAATGAAAGCCCAGTTGAGGCACTACCAATCCAGACTAACAATCAAAGAGAAAATAACAACCTAATCAAATAGCCATCAAGACTCCCACTCCCACCAATAGTGACAGGGCAAGCCCCCCTCCTTTCTAGCCCTGATAATATTTCTTTAGTTGGGTCATGAAAGGTCTGCAAGAAAACCACAAGCTCAGAGAGCACCAAGGACCTCACAAATGGGGCACACTATGGACTCGACTTGGATGAGGAAATCACCTGTAGAAACAAAGGAAGGTGACCCTAAGCACTCAGTATGGATCCGGTTATAGGCAGCATGGACGTTGGATGTGCCAGGATGGTTTCGGGTCTGTACCTGCAACTTAACAATCCCAAGGTTTGCTCTGAAATGAACGCAAGGGTTGCCAAGGCATAGAGTTCCGATTATGGACCGTCCGCAAAGTTCTCTGTGTATATCTAACAATCTGAACTGATCTCTCCGCACATCATGCTTAGTGAAGCGTGCAAACCAGCATCTGCATTTCCTGCATCGAATGAGGAGAGCACCTCTTTCTCCTTCTGTCCTGGCCACTTTTTACAGAGGCACAATGGAGAGCCTTTTAACAAACTGCATCCCTGTTTGGTTTGGTGGCAGCAGCGCCCCAGATAGAAAGTCCCTACAGAGAGTGGTGAGGACAGCGGAAAAGATTATAAGAAGCTTGCTTCCCGTTATTCAGGATACTGCTTATAAGCGCTATGTGCTTAGAGCTCAAAGCGTTGTTAGAGACCCCACACACCCACTTCACGGTCTGTTTCTGTTGCTCCCCTCTGGGAGGAGGTTTCCAAACATTTCTAGCAGGACTTCCAGATTCTGCAACAGCTTTGTTCTCTATGCCATCCGTCTGGTAAACTCGCAAGATTCGGTTTTCTTGCCATGTATATGTATACATCCGGACTAGACTGTGTTGTTTCTCTGTGTCATATAATATATGTGGGTATATGCATAATTTCATATTTATTTATTTATTTATTTATTTATTTATTTAGTCATGTTTATGTAGTGTATATTGGAGATGGTGACCCTTTGAGAGCTGTATGCAATGAAATTTCATTTTAATGTATGCCAATTAGTGTACATTCAAAGTGACAAAGTTATTCTATTCTATTCTATTCTATTCTAATGGAAGGGGGTCTTTTTTTTTTTTTTTCTTTAATGTTTTAATCTGT
>QLTV01020727.1:61038-73538 GCA_003457575.1 Thermophis baileyi
TTCCTTCCTTCCTTCCTTCCTTCCTTCCTTCCTTCCTTCCTTCCTTCCTTCCTTCCTTCCTTCCTTCCTTCCTTCCTTCCTGTGCAGCATAAGCTTTTTTCTACCCACTTTTCCTAAGATGTGTATGTGTGCGCGTGTGTGCGCGTATGAATATTTTAAAGAACTTCTTAAAGCATTTAAAAATGATTTAAAATCAAGCTGAATGTCCAGTCTGGTCCAGCCCATTTGTTTCAAGGCTGCTTAAGATTGGGGGGGGGGGGGGGAGAGCCAAAAACTGTCAGGGGTCATGAGGTTTTTTTTTTTTTTTAATTTCATCTTTTCCTATTTTAATCGATTACCTGACCACCTTCCTTCCTAGCTGGTTGCTTCAGGACCCTGAAATGCAACTCAGGACAACCTACAAGGGTTTCACCGAGGCTGTAGATTCTTACTTTGACAACCTAATGCCCCAAGTGGTCCATCTTCAGGTAAATAACATCACACCCTTTATTTACTTATTCCTGGGGTTTCTTTTTCTTTTCTTTTTTTACATCACACAATCTTTTATCGCACCAGAATTGAAAACCAGGTAGATGCTCCCTTGTCCAAACGCCCCAGATTAATTTTCTAGACCTTCCTGGGATGCTATTAAATGTTCAAATGCATCCTGAGCATCCTTCCTTCCTTCCTTCCTTCCTTCCTTCCTTCCTTCCTTCCTTCCTTCCTTCCTTCCTTCCTTCCTTCCTTCCTTCCTTCTCTTCCTTCTCTCTCTTTCTTTCTTTCTTTCTTTCTTTCTTTCTTTCTTTCTTTCTTTCTTTCTTTCTTTCTTTCTTTCTTTCTTTCTTTCTTTCTTTCTTTCTTTCTTTCTTCCTTCCTTCCTTCCTTTCTTTCTTTCTGACAGCCTGCCCCCTTACCTTCCTGCCTTCCTACCTCCCTTCCTCTCCTTTTGTCTCTAGGACTTTATTTCTAATACATCTACTGAAGCAGATGTATATAAATCTCCAAAGATCATGGAGATGACCATTCCCACTCATTGCTCCTATCCTCTTCCTTCTCTTTCCTTTCTTTCTTCCTTCCTTCGTTCATTCCTTCCTTCCTTCTCTTTCTTTCTTTCTTTCTTTCTTTCTTTCTTTCTTTGTTTCTTCCTTCCTTTCTTCCTTCCTTTTCTTCCTTCCTTTTCTTCCTTCCTTCCTTCCTTCCTTCCTTCCTTCCTTCCTTCCTTCCTTCCTTCCTTCCTTCCTTCCTTCCTTTCTTTCTTTCTTTCTTTCTTTCTTTCTTTCTGAAAGATTGGTGGTAAGGAGAGGGTACAGCAGGCGCTTTGTGATTTACTCCATCTCTGCCTTCTGAAAGTGTTCTTGACACAGAGGGACCTTTGGTTTCCCATTTCCATGTCCCGGTGAGGTTCAGAGATTTTTTTAAGTCACTTTTAAGATAGAATTCCGGACCAAGCCGTGGAGAGGCAATGCAAAACTGTACGTAGTCCTCCTCCATTAATCTTCCCAAATACAGTAATTAGATCCGCCAACTGCACCCCATTTGCTTATGTTCTCTGCTTCTTTTCCTAGTACAAGAACGGAGGGCCAATTATAGCCGTGCAGGTGGAGAACGAATACGGCTCCTATGCCCAAGACCAAAATTACATGGCCTACGTAAAACAGGTAAAATTATTCCTCTACCTCTTTTGAACTGAAAAAGAAATGCTGAAGGTTACATAAAAGCAAAACAAGCACACACACACACACACACAAGAGTTGATACATCCAAGAGTTGATCTGATTGATCTCATGGGACAGGAGTCAGAGTAATATTTATTTATTAATTCTTTAGATTTATACGCCATCCATCTCACTGTCCAGCAACTTTTGGTAATAGACAGGAGTAATGTCTCTGGAGATTCTCCATCATCCAGGTCATGGTTGTCCCAAAGGTGCTTTTTCAAGAGACACCTGGACTTTCCAGTTTTTTTCTTTGAAGATGTTTCGCTTCTCATCCAAGAAGCTTCTTCAGCTCAGAGCTGAAGAAGCTTCTTGGATGAGAAGCGAAACGTCTTCAAAGAAAACAAAAACAGAAAGTCCAGTTGCCTCTTGAAAAAGCACCTTTGGGACAGACAGGAGTAATATAGTAATATGAAAGTTATGGGGGGGGGAAGATGCTGGTTAAATAGTAAGATGATTTTATTTAATCCGTTTTATTTTACTATTTTTTAAATGTATTGGCTGCCCATCTCCAAAGCTCCTAAGAGCAACAGAGCCAGTTCTTAGAAGAAGTTTTGGTCACCACGATGTAAAAAAGATGTTGAGACTCTAGAAAGAGTGCAGAGAAGAGCAACAAAGATGATTAGGGGACAGGAGGCTAAAACATATAAAGAACGGTTGCTGGAACTGGGTATGTCTAGTTTAATTAAAAGAAGGACTAGGGGAGACATGATAGCAGTGTTCCAATATCTCAGGGGATGCCACAAAGAAGAGGGAGTCTATTTATTCTCCAGATCTCCCGAAGGCAGGACAAGAAGCAATGGGTGGAAACTAATCAAGGAGAGAAGCAACCTAGAACTAAGGAGAAATTTCCTGACTGTTAGAACAATTAATCAGTGGAACAACTTGCCTCCAGACGTTGTGAATGCTCCAACACTGGACGTTTTTAAGAAGATGTTAGATAACCATTTGTCTGAAGTGGTGTAGGGTTTCCTGCCTAAGCAGGGGGTTGGACTAGAAGACCTCCAAGGTCTCTTCCAACTCTGTTATTCTGTTAAGATATGTGAAGGTTAGACAGCCCACCATCGGGGCCGCTTTAGTTGGGATTCCTCCATAGAACAGGGGTGAGACTCGATGGTTCCTTCCCATTCTCGAACACAGGGATCTCTTGTGAAAGAGATCCCTGAGCTTTCTTGCAAAAGAGATCTCTCTGCTCTTCCAAAACAAATAGTTTGTGAATCACGAAATGAACCTTTGGCCCTGTAGTAAAAGACGTGGAGCCTCCTTTGCCGTAGATTATTTTTGCAAAGCAGACCGAAGCTGCCTTGCAAAACCCGGTAATCTGGGGCTAAGGCCGAAGGACGGCTAATTTGATTAAGGTCTCCTGCTGTCATCCCACCCAGCCAAGAGAACTTGGCAAGGTCCCACCTGTGTCCTGGGCAGGCAGGTGCTGGGAGATTATCAGTTTATTTAGTTGGCAAATCCTCCTGAAGCTGCACCCCCATCCCTTACCTGGTGGAAATGCTTGCTGGTGGTGCGGAGGAATAAATGCCAGGGTTACCTGGTTGGTGAGAGACGCCATGTCTCAGTGGCTAAGACGCTGAGCTTGTCGATCAGAAGGTCGGCAGTTCAGCGGTTCGAATCCCTAGCGCCGCGTAACGGGGTGAGCTCCCGTTACTTGTCCCAGCTTCTGCCAACCTAGCAGTTCGAAAGCACGTAAAAAATGCAAGTAGAAAAATAGGGACCACCTTTGGTGGGAAGGTAACAGCGTTCCGTGCGCCTTTGGCGTTTAGTCATGCCGGCCACATGACCACGGAGACATCTTCGGACAGCGCTGGCTCTTCGGCTTTGAAATGGAGATGAGCACCGCCCCCTAGAGTCGGGAACGACTAGCGCATATGTGCGAGGGGAACCTTTACCTTACCTGGTTGGTTTGCACTACAGGCAGTCCTTGCCTTAACAACCATTTGTTTATCTCAAAATTCAAAGTCAGAACAGCACTGAAAAAAGTGACTTGCTACCAGTCCGCTCCCTCGTGACAGTCGCTAAGCGGGTCACTATGTAACCGCGCCTGATTTTACTACCTTTTTTTTTTGTGGAAATCGTAAAGCGAACGCCACGGTGTTAAGCAAACTCATTGTTTGCAATGAAAGGACTCTCCCCCCCCCTCCCGGAAACCAAAACGGTTTGGTTTCTGGCTCCAGCAAAACATTTTAAATGCTGGTCATGTGACCACAAGACACTCGGGTGGGATTCTACCGGTTCAGACCGGTTCAGGCGAACCGGATGCTCCGATGATCAGCTGGGAGCGAACCGATTCGCTCCGACGATCAGGTGGGCCCGCCCGCCCGCCTCTTTGCTTTACTGCTTCTCAGCTGATTCGCGCGGCAGAGCAGATTGCCGCGCCTCAGCTGTGTTTCTCCCCAGCAGTAACGCAGGAAGGTAAGTTTTCGTAAAACTGCGCATGCACGCACAGCGAAGCGCGCAATCACCGAACCGGTTGTTAAACCGACAGGTTCCCACCACTGGAGACACGGCAAATGGCCATAAGTGGGGGCCAAGTGCCCCAAATGCTGTCATGTGGCCGCAGAGAGGGGTGGTATTGTCAGAACTTTGAATCCAGGTCGTAAGTAGCTTTTGGGAGGGGGGGTTTCCGTCATAACTTCGTATGGTCACTGAATGACCATTCGTAACTCGAGGGACTACCTGTACCACGTTTCTTTTCTAGTTCAAGTTGGGCTACAAAAGTCTTGACCACTGCAATATACAGAAGTGCCTTTGCAGCCGTCCTGAAATTTTGCAACCCGGATCTGTAACCCTGGTTTATATTTGTGGTCCATATTTCTGCAATTAACATTAAAAAGGATGCATAAGAGGCAGTCTGTAACGATTGGCAAGAAGTCATGAAACCTCTACATTGACCTGGGCTAATATCAGAAATATCTTGATCAACAACAGATGTTTTTCAGCTTCCCTTGATCCTTGCAACATCTGGGTCAGGATGTTTATGGAGATTCTCAATCATCCAGGTCTCCCGGTTGTCCCAAACTTTTGCTTTTCCAAAAGGCAACTGGACTTTTCTTGGTTTAACACAGGGGTCAGCAACCTTAAACACTCAGAGAGCCTTTTGGACCAATTTCCCACAGAAAAGAAAACACCGGGAGCCACAAAACTCTTCCTGTGCCTGACTATTTCCTGAGCGGCCACAAAACTAGCATATATAGTTGAATTAAAGATTCTGTTGTCTTCTGAAACTTTTCTTTTCTTGGATTTATCCATGGTTGGCCTACCGGGGGTCAAAAAGCTTCATAAATTGCGCGTCGGTGGGTGTCGCACATTGGCAGTTGTGACGCATATTTTGAGCGACGGAGCCGCAGCAGAGGGATCAAAGAGCCACATGCGGCTCCAGAGCCGCGGGTTGCTGACCCCTGGTTTAACATCAGTTAGAACTGAAAAAGCTTCCTGGATGAGAAACAAAACATTTTCACAGGAAAAAAAACACAAGAAAGTGCACTTTGTCTTTTGGAGATATAACTTCGGGACATCTGGGTCAGAATGACATTGGTCCCGGAAAGAGTAACTCCCTTCAAACCATGGTTTGTTCCTGATCCTGGCTGCTTCTGGGCTATCAGCTCTGAACTTCAGCATGGTGATCCTTCTTTCTCGCAGGCCCTGTTGAGCAGGAACGTGGTGGAGTTATTGGTGACCTCGGATAATAAAGATGGCCTGAATGCTGGCACCGTAGAAGGAGGTAAGTTGTGTGATTCTGGAGCAAAGTTGTGACTGAGATTTTTTTTTAAAAAAAACATGCCACTGTACACCTATCTGCTACAATTTTACAAAAGGATAATGTGATGTTTTTTGTTTAAACGCATGTGAGTAACCAGCAGTGCTGTAAAGTATTTGATTATATGCCCGTGATTATATGCAAACCTATGGCACGCGTGCCACAAGTGGCACACGGAGCCATATCGGTGGGCATGCGAGCTCAGGTCCAGCGTACATGCGCGCGCCGGCCAGCTGATTTTCGGGCCTTCTGGGCCCACTGGGAGTCGGGAAACAGGCTGTTTCCAGCCTCCGGAGGGGGTGGGGAAGGCCCATTTTTTGCTCTCCCCAAGCCCCAGAGCCTTTCTAGGAGCCTGGGGAGGGCGAAAATGGCCTTCCCCACCCCCCCAGAGGTCCTCCGGAGGCCGGAAACGTGCTGTTTCCCGACTTCCGGTTGGACCGGAAGTCCCGTTTTTTGGCTCTCCCCAGGCTTCAGAGCCTTTCTAGGAGCCTGGGGATGGCAAAAACGGCCGAATTATGGGTGTGGGCGCGTGCGGGACACCCCCCCCCCGCGCTCCCCCCCCTTTTGGCACGCGAACCAAAAAAGGTTCGCCATCACTGGTATATGTCATAGAAAGCTTTTGGAATCATTCCTCTATTTAAAGTTCAGAGTGTACTACCGGTAGTAATGCTGGACTTGTAACCATTCATCTAGCAAACATTCAAAGTTGCAATAGTCCTGGAAAAAAAGAGACTTACCACCAATTGATTAAAAATATGGTTGATTGCTTAGAATTTAAATAACTTCATTCCCCCCCCCCTCATTTTGCTTTGCCGATAAAGCTTCTAATCCTTCTGGTAGTCGAACAGATTTGTGAGACTAATGAGAAAGAATTTGGGTATATATAATGCTTAAAATTGCTAGACTTGTCTGCTGTTGGCCACGGCTTCTGACACCCCATTGTTACGTCCCCAACTTTCCTTATTTTATGCGGCCTGCATGCGAAGGATGAGTGCATAATTTATACGGTCGGCTTCCAGAATGTGTGTGTGTGTCTGTGCGTCTTTGCCTGCTAATTTATTAAAACTTATTTTCATTCCATCAGTATGCTCCAGGCAAGTCACCCAATCAGATATGCCGAAAGAACTTCACTAAACCTAATCAAAATGATAAGATGAACTTCATGATGACAGATCACAATGCGCTGGTTCAAAATTAAGAGTTTGCCCTTCTCGGCAATTAACCGAGAGATGGCCAAACCAGAGGCCAGAATGAATGAATAAATGAATAAATAAATGGGAACTAGGTATGTCTAATCTGACGAAGAGAAGGACTAGGCATGACTTGACAGATTAACAGAGTTGGAAGGGAACTTATAGGTCATCTAGTCCAACCCCCCACTCAGCAGGAGACCCTACATCATTTGATGTATGAGCCGCGGTGGCGCAGTGGTTAAAGTGCAGTACTGCAGGCTACTTCTGCTGATCACCGGCTGCCAGCAGTTTGGCAGATCGAATCTCACCAGCTCAAGGTTGACTCAGCCTTCCATCCTTCCGAGGTCGGTAAAATGAGGACCCAGATTGTTGGAGGAAATATGCTGACTCTGTGAACCACTTAGAGAGGGCTGTAAAGCACTGTGAATCGGTATATAAGTCTAAGTGCTATTGCTATTTCTGACAAACGGCAGTCCAGTCTCTTCTTGAAAGCTTCCGGTGATGAAGCTCCCACCACTTCTGAAGGCAACCTCTGTTCCATTGGTGTGATGTGACATCTATTTTTCCCACAATCCAGTGAGGTAGGAAGGATAGGCAATAAAGACCGATCCAGAATCATGTCTTCTTCCATAACTGAAAGGAGATGGGGATTTCCTTGGTTCTTCTCAATGTTTTAGCCTCTATTGTGGCAACCCCTCAAATATTGGAAGATGCTGTCATGTCACCCCAAGTCCTTCTTTTCATTAAACTGGACATGCCCAAATTCTTGTAACCGTTCTTCGTATATTTTAGCCTCCAGTCCCCTGATCATCCTGGTTGCTCTTCTCTGCACTTTTTCTAGAGTCTCAACATCTTTTTTATAGTGTGGTGACCAAAACTGGATGCAGTACTCTAGGTGTGGTCTTACTAGGGCTTTATAGAGTGGTATTAGTACCTCCCTTGATCTTGATTGTATCCCTCTGTTCATGCAACTTAGGATTGCATCGGCTTTTTTGGCTGCCGCTGCACACTGCTGGCACATGATACCTGTCTTCCAATATTTGAGGGCCTGTCACAGGGAAGAGAGGGTCAACTTAGTCCCCAAAGCCCTTGAGGGCAGGACAAGAAGTAATGGATGGAGACTTATCAAAGAGAGAGCCAACCTAGAACGATGTGGAGAAATTTCCTGACAGAACAATTAGCGCGTGGAACGGCTTGCCTCCCAACAGTTGTGGGGTTCTCCACTCCTGGAGGTTTTCAAGAAGAGATTGGGCAGCCATTTGTCCAGAGTGGTATAGAATCTCCTGCTTGAGCAAGGGGGTTGGACTGGAAGATCTCCAAGGTCCCTTCCAACTCTGCAATTCTGTAAATAAACCCTACCTGGGTCTCTTTTCAAAGGCTTAGCTTGAATCATGTCATTTTCTCCAATTATTCTTTTGCCCAAGCTAAGGTGGAGATTCTCTTTGCTTGCTTTGAAGCAGAACCACTTGCAATGCCCACATTAATAAAACCTGAGCACTCATGGCTCCTTCCGGTTGGCCTTTGCCCTTTTGAAACCCAAGCCCAGAGGATTGTCCAGTAGGCTGCCCATTTGGGCTATCACATCCCGCTTAAATATTTCTCCTTCTCATAAGTGGCAGCCATTCCCTTCTTTGTCCATGTGGAGTCGCTCTCTCCCTTCTAATGCTAGGGACAATGGAGGTGGGGGGGAGAGAGAGCTTTGAGCTTCGTTGTTCTGTGTTTTTGCACAAATGTGTTGACTGCCTGTGAGCGCTCGCTCGCTCGTTCGCTCATTCATCCTCTGGCTGGGAGTTGTGTGTCCCGGCAGGCTTGTGCGCCTGGATCCCAGCCCCTGCTTCAGATGTCACAACAATCTGCTCATTAGAGTCAACATGTCAAGTTAATCAGGAATGCGGAATAACGAGGGCCCTGAGTGATGCCACAATGACAACCTCGGAAGAGGTGGCTGTGAGAATACACAAAGAGTGCATTAAAAGGCAGGCTGGAAAAAAGGAGAAGAAAGGAAGTGTTGTCCACAAAAGAAAATGCCATCCTGGATGGTTTAGGTGCAGTTTTGTCTTTCTCTCTCTGTCTCTGTCTCTGTCTCTGTCTCTGTCTCTCTCTCTCTCTCTCTCTCTCTCTGTCTCTCTCTCTCTCTGTGTGTCTCTCTCTGTCTCTGTCTCTCTCTCTCTCTGTGTCTCTCTGTCTCTGTCTCTCTCTCTCTGTCTCTCTCTCTCTTTCTTTCTGTCTTTCTGTCTCTGTATCTCTGTGACTCTGTCTCACTCTGTCTGTCTGTCTCTCTCTCTCTCCCTCTCTCTCCCTCTCTCCAATTAACTGTTGAGATGCAGACCAGATTTGCACCCTGGATTTTATATCCATGCTGCCTTGGGTCTTCGTTTTGGGGAAAAACTAAGCTGCTAGTCCTTCTGGTTTATTAATAAAGCATGATGTGTGTTGCAATTGTTGTTGTCCTGAATAGACACTACAGGTAGTCCTTGACTTAACAACAGTTCATTTAGGGACCGTTCAAAGTTACAACGGCACTGAAAAAAGCAACTTACGGCCGTTTTTCACACTTAATAACCGTTTCAGCATCCCCATAGTAACATGATCAAAATTCAAATGCTTGGAAACTGATTCATATTTACAATGATTGCAGTGTCCTGTGGTCACATGATCCGCTTTTTGCGACCTTCCGACAAGCCAAGTCAACGGGGAAGCCAGATTCACTTAACAGCCGTGTTACTAACTTAACAGCTGCAGCAGTTCACTTAACAACAGCCGCAAGAAAAGTTGTAAAATGGGGCAAAAGTCACCGAACAAATGTTTCGCTTAGCAACATAAGTTTTGGTCTCAATTGTGGCCGTAAGTCGAGGACTACCTGTATAATCATGTTCTTCTGCATCTACCTACCGGTAGAACAAAAATAATAGTGTGTCTCAAATTAAGATTCTCACAGTCTCTTTAGTATTTAGAATAGAATAGAGCTGGAAGGGACCTTGGAGGTCTTCTAGTCCAGCCCCCTGCTCAAGCAGGAGAACCTATACCATTTCACAGCCTCACAATCTCTTTAGCAAGATTCATTATGAAGAACGGAATGGGGTTTGTTTGTTTGTTTGTTTGTTTGTTTTATTGATTGAATTTATATTACCGCCTATTCACCCATGGCGACTCAGTGGCTTACAGAAGAACTTACAAGTACAAAATTTCCTGTCTATAATAGATATATCCCTAATTATTTTAAGGTGAATTTTGTTTGTCTTTTCTACTGACTTGCCACGAGCTGAAGGCTCTGTTCCTTGCTAATGAAGGAGCTTTCGGATGATGGTTTATGTAACTCCCTCCTGAATCCATGTCAGTCTGAGAGTTGACTCTTGGGTCTGCTGTATGAGCAGGACCTGCGAGCCTCAGGCATTACGTGCCGTCCTCGACTTACGACCTCAGTTTCCTCGCTGAGCAAAGCAGTTGTCAAGTGACTTGCACCCAATGTTACGACCATTTTTGCCACCGTCATTAAGCGAATCACTGCCGTTAAGTGAAGCGTGTGGTGGTTCAATGAATCCGGCTTCCCCGTCGACTTGGCTTGTCGGAAACTGGGTGCTTAGGCCACAAAGGGCGATCGCGTGACCCCCCCCCCACACACACACCCAGGACGCTGCAGGACACATCATAAATACATGGCCAGCTGAATTTTGGTCACGTGACTGTGATCGGTTTCATTTAGCGACTGTTCAACGTTTCAACTGCACTGCACAAAGGGACTTAACGATCAGTCTATACCCGTGATGGCGAACCTATGGCACGCAGAGCCCTCTCTGTGGGCACGTGCGCCGTCGCCAGCTGGTCTTCGAGTTTCTGGGGCTCCGGCGCGCGCACGTTCCGGTTTGGGCACTCGGTGCCGAAAAGGTTCGCCATCACTGGTCTATACACTTAGGGGTTGCAGCATCCCCCCATAGCCACCAAAATTCGGGCACTTGGCAACCGAAATGTATTCACGCCAGCCGGCTTCTGACCAGCAAAATCAATGGGGGAAGCCAGATTCGCTTAACAACCTGCGATTCCTTTAACAGCTTGCAGTGAGAGAAAGACAGAGTTGGAAGGGACCTTGTAGGTCAACTAGAGGTAGAGGTCAGCGTCGCCCCCACCGCCACTGAAAGCCTGAGAGAAGAGAAACAAATCAACAGATTAACAGAGTTGGAAGGGACCTTGTAGGTCAACTAGTCCAACCCCTTGCTCAAGTAGGAGAGCCCGTACCATTTCTGTCCAGTCCCTTCTTGAAAGCCTCCCAACGATGAAGCACCCATAACCTCCGAAGGCAACTTCTGTTCCATTGGTTGATTGGTCTCGCTGTCAGGAAATTTCTCCTTAATTCCAAGTTGCTTCTCTGTTTGATCAGTTTCCATCCATTGTTCCTTGTCTGGCCTTCAGGTGCTTTGGAAAATAGCTTGACCCCACCCCCTCCTCTCTGGGACAGCCCCTCAAATATTGGAAGACTGCTATCCCGTCACCCCTGGTCCTTCTCTTCTGCTTAAGAACCACAGCAAAACGAAGTCGGACAATTAACAATTTCCTTACTTAGCCACAGAAATTCTGGTCCCAGTTACGGTCATAAGTCAAGGATTCCCTGTGGATTAACTGCTGTTGTGGCCTGATTGAAATCTTTCCTTGTTCTGCCTGTTTTCCCTCTTTCTCAATAGCTTTGGCCACGATCAACTTTCAGAAGATGGAGCTGGGACTCCTGTCCTCCCTCAACCAACTGCAGGTAAGGAAGATGCTTCCCCAGGTGAGACCTCACCTTCTCATGCTCTTGTTGTGTGTTTTATGATCTGAGAACTAGGAGGGCGCCATGTGCAAAAAAAGGCCGATTTTTCCAATTCCTGGAACTGTATTTATTTATCGTTGCTTTCCAAACGTAAATTCTTCCCCAGTTTCCTTGGGGTTCATTTTCCGCAGCCCAAAATGGTCATTAGAGAGCCATAATTGGTCGCTGTTCAGTTGAGCCCCAAAGAATTTATACCCAGACAGAGCTGGCGTTCGGGAAATATATTTACTTGATGTGCTGGAGGAAGATTGTCTATATCCTTCTTGTCAACAATCAGTAAATAACCCACTGAGAAGCTCATTGATTTCTCGGTTGGTGCAGGATCTGGACGTGAAGAAGATAGCAAAAGTCATTTCCGTTTTCATTGAATCCTCCCCTCGTGTTCTGTGTTCATTTTATTTTTAAAAAGAGTCATTCATTCTCTGATCTTCACCCAGGAGGTCTTTCAAAGTGGCTTATATCTCAGTAACGCTAGATAGTTTTTGGCCTGTAGGCTCGAATTCTAAAAGGTACAGCATTCAAGGAAAAAGAGACGGGAGGGAAAGAACAGAGAGGGGAAAAATAGAAAAATCAAGGATGAGTTAATGTATCACAACGGTATTACAGTCCCGGAGACTGAATTCTAGCCCTGCCTTAGGCATGAAAGTTGGGTGACTTTGGGCCAATCACCAGGAGATGGTGAGTTCTAGTTCTGTCTTGAGCATTAATGCCAGCTAGATGACTTTGGGCCAATCACCAGGAGATGGTGAGTTCTAGTTCTGTCTTAAGCATTAATGCCAGCTGGGTGAATTTGGGCCAATCACCAGGAGATGGTGAGTTCTAATTCTGTCTTAAGCATTAATGCCAGCTGGGTCACTTTGGGCCAATCACCAGGAGACTGGGAGTTCTAGTCCCACCTTAGGCATGAAAGCCAGCTGGGTGTCTTTGGGCCAATCACCAGGAGACCATGAGTTCTAGTCCTGCCTTAGGCATGAAAGCCGGCTGGGTGTCTTTGGGCCAATCACCAGGAGACAGTGAGTTCTAGCCTCAAAAATTTCTGAGTTCAG
>QLTV01020727.1:78832-97804 GCA_003457575.1 Thermophis baileyi
CCCTCCCTCAGTCTTTTCTTTCTAGAACTCTTCCCTGGGTAGTAAATACCTCCTCCCCAGTCTCACTTTGTTTGGAAGCATTTTCTTTGACCCTGGGAAGAGGCTGTTTCAGTGCCGTCTCCTTTGAGTCAGGCTCCATTCTGGATGACATTATGAATAAATTCCTGAATTTTCTCCGTAGTACAGTAGCGCAGTGTTTTACCATTGCCTTCCTCCAGGGTGTTCCCCCCCCCATCTTACCAGTTTAGCCAAGAGCCCTAACATTTCCTCCATTTAGGGTTAACCGGGTCTGGCCATGCTTAGCTTTTGTAGATAAGTTAGGTCCTACACCTCATTCAACGCAGAGAATGATCCTCCCTCCCTCCCTCCCTCATCCCAAATTCACCTAACAACTGCAAAGCATCCCTGGCCTGCTCTCGAGTTGCCATAGGCAGGGGGGATGGGAAAACAAACTTTGCAGCCACAGCGAGGCAGCACGTCAGTCAAAACAAAAGCACATTCCAGCCATATCTCTGTCAAGGCCGTCTCCGAGGTGACCCACAGTGGCCGGAGGGGAGTGATCTCTACAACCCGGAAATTGCTTTGTTGGATAATGTGACTGATGACACACCTTGGGGGGAGGGGGGAAACAGGGTCAGAGCCGGAAGGTAGATTAAGTGGGGTCAGAGTTGGCTTCACTTGGAACGTGCCCGACATGAAGCTCCTAATAAATAACTGGATTTCTTTTGAAGCTTGGCTTGAGGCTCATGATTTAATTAGGGCATCGGTGGGAACCCTGACACCTTGCTTAGCAAGATAAATTTTGGGCTCAGTTGTGTTCATAAGTCAAGGACTAACTAAGCTCTTCTCAAGCCAAAAAAAATTGGGAAATTGAGTAATTTCTCCCACCAATCCAGTGCTTGAATTCAACCAGGTTCTTTCTCTTCCTTCTCCAAAGAGACTCCTCTCCCTCCGCCTCCGATAATTTCACATAAAGCATCCTACGGGGCCATCCTGATGCAGCAGTATATCTCACTGTGGGAATTGTTGTCGGGAATGGAGGTAAGTCATTCTCCAGGGAGGAATGTGCTCAGATTGGCCAGATGATGGGAATGGAAGAAACCACACATTAAAGAACTCAGAATTGTTTGGATATCGCCGGTGTGAGATGGATGGGTAAGATGCACACTTAAAATGGAACCACTGTATTTATATGCAAATATAAGGAGCCGGCCTGTGACTCTTAAGTTGCTTGAAAAGTCATTTGCAAGGTTAAATATGCATGTCTGAATGAGTGCCCAATCCTCTCATTCAGGTCTGTTATTTAACCCTTTTTTGGGAGCAAGCAGAAGGACAATTCTGCATCACTGAGAGATGATTTTGTGTGGCATTTTGGGGGGGGGGAAACTTAGCCTAGTTGCCTAAATTCTGCAACATTCAACGTGCCACAAACCCTTTGCCTCTCGGCTGGAAAGGTTTCAGAAGGAAAAAAAAATATGGTTCTTGATGTAGTTCCTGCAAACAAGCGTTTGATGCTTTGCTTGGTGCCTATGATGCTTGCCTATCCGAATGGATCACAGATTTCCAAGTGACAAGGGATTAAGTCATGTCCTGTGTGCAGGAAGCAGGAAGCCAGACATTAGCCAGGTCTTTGATACGATTGGATCTTTGTTGGTTTAAATAAAGTGATCCATGCAGATCTGAATTGTTCCACCAGAAGAGGAGGTGTAATGAACACATTCACATGAAGCCAAAAGAAGAATATTTGTAGCTCAGGGTTGAAATGAGAGGTCTTTGGTGCTCTCTGAGCTTGGTTGGTTTCTTGCAGACGTTTCATTACCCAACTGAGTAACATCATCAGAACTAGAAGGGAGTGGGGTTTACAGAGGGGAGGAGGATGACGATGATTACTATGGGTCCTTGATGCTTTTTGAGCTTAGTTGTTTTCTTGGAGATCCCAAAGGTGCTTTTTCAAGAGGCAACTGGGCTTTCTGGTTTTTCCTTGAAGACGTTTTGCTTCTCATCCAAGAAGCTTCTTCAGCTCTGACTGGATGGTGGGGAATGGAAGGATTTATACTCCTTGCAGACAGCTGGTCATTTGCATCATTTTAGGGAGTTGTTGAGGCCACCTGGAGGTTTGTCTGTGTCCTCAGGGTCACCTGAATGGTGCAAATGGATGTGGAGCTTTCTTGGAACTTCTGAAAGGACTGTGTTGTAGACTGGAGATAGATGATGTCGTATCCCTTCCCCTCTGTTGAGAGAGGGCTCTTCAATTTTGTCATAGATGGCCACTTTGATAAAACTCCAGGTGGCCTCAACAACTCTCTAAAAAGAATGCAAATGACCAGCTGCAAGGAATATAAATCCTTCCATTCTCCTCCATCCAGTCAGCTCTGAAGAAGCTTCTTGGATGAGAAGTGAAACGTCTTCAAAGAAAAACCAGAAAGTCCAGTTGCCTCTTGAAAAAAAAGCACCTTTGGCACGACCATGACCTGGATGATGGAGAATCTCCATAGACATTTTCTTGGAGATGTTTCATTACCCAAACTAGGTAACTTCATCAGTGCTAGAAGGGGACTTGCATGTAAACAGAGAGCAAATCTCACTCCCTTCTAGCACTGATGATATTACCTATCTTGGGTAATGAAACGTCTACCAGAAAATAACCAAGCTTAAAAAAGCACCAAGGACCCTCAAAGCAAACTCTACCTCTATTTTTCTCTCTCCTTATTATCACCAAGGTGTTAGCTTATCATGGAGCTGTGTCTGTTTCATGAACCCATTGAGGGTAAAAAAAAAAAACCCACATTATTTCTTAGCAGTCGCTGTTAGGATCCTGTTCTGGTTTCTGGTTTCTGCAGATTGTGAAGTCGGAATACCCCATTAACATGGAGAACCTGCCAATAAATAATGGCAACGGACAGGCGTTTGGCTACACCCTCTATGAAACGGTCATCCTTGGCGGAGGGACCCTGTATTCACGTGATTACATCCGGGACCGAGCACAGGTGAGGATGGATGTGCGAGATTACGACCTTCTTCTGGGAGGGAAAAGCTGGCTAGATCTTAGTTAACTCTAATACCACTCTATAAAGCCTTAGTAAGACCACACCTAGAGTACTGCATCCAGTTTTGGTCACCACACTGTAAAAGAGATGTTGAGACTCTAGAAAAAGTGCAGAGAAGAGCAACCAAGATGATGAGGGGGCTGGAGGCTAAAACATACGATGAACGGTTGCAGGAACTGGGCATGGCTAGTCTAGTGAAGAGAAGGACCAGGGGGGACAGGATAGCAGCGTTCCAATATTTGAGGGGCTGCCACAGAGAGGAGGGGGGTCAAGCTATTTTCCAAAGCACCCGAAGGCCAGACAAGGAATAATGGATGGAAACTGATCAAGGAGAGATTCAACCTGGAAATAAGGAGAAATTTTCTAACAGGGAGAACAATCAACCAATGGAACAGAAGTTGCCTTCAGAAGTTGTGGGAGCTTCATCCTTGGAAGCTTTCAAGGAGAGACTGGACTGCCATCTGTCAGAAATGGGGTAGGGTCTCCTGCTTGGGCAGGGGGCTCGACTAGATGACCTACAAGGACCCTTCCAACTCGGTTAATCTGTATCTAATCTGTATCATAATTTACCCTTGGATCGAGGTGACTTTCTTGGAGTAAACATATCGAAGCTCTTGTGACTTCATTTACCACAATTCCCAGTTATTTGGGTCATTTGGCCCTAATACAGGTAGTCCTTACTTACGACAGTTCATTTAGTGACTGTTCGAAGTTACAATGGCACTGAAAAAAGGGACTTATGGCCATTTTCCACACTTACGACCGTTGCAGCATCCCCATGGTCACGTCATCAAAATTCGGATGCTTGGCAACTGATTCATATTTATGACGGTTGCAGTGTTCCGGAGTCACGCGATTCTCTTTTGCGACCTTCTGACAAGCCAAGTCCAGGGGGAAGCCAGATTCATTTAACAACCGTGTGACTAATTTAACAACTGCAGCGAACGTGGCAAGGAAAGTCGTAAACTGGGGGGGAAACTCCCTTAACAAATTTCTCACTTAGAAACATAAATTTTGGGCTCCATTGTAGTCGTACGTTGAGGGTTACTTGTAACTGTTACTGTCAGGGTTCCAAGTGACACCCCCAACCAAAGAAGACTCCGAGGCTAAGCATTCCTCAAAGTTCCATTTTATTAGAGATGTCCCGGGGTGGGTTCCTCCCGGTTCGGACCGGTTCTCCTGAACCGGTAGCGGCCTGCTGGTGACGTCACAATGACGTCACCGAACCGGATCAGTCAGTGCCAGTCCGTGGGGGCTGCCATCTTTTTTTTTTTTTAATTTTTTCGATTTTTTTTTTTTTATTATTTTCCCCCCCCCCCTTCTGTGCATGCGCAGAAGCCGACTTCTGGCACTCTGCATGCGGTCGCCATCTTTTTTTCGACTTTGTGTTTTTTTGGGGTGTTTTTTTATTTGTTTGTTTGTTACTGCACATGTGCGTGCGCCCATGAGGCGCGCCCACGCAGCGCGGGAGGGAGCGAACCAGCAGCGAGGTAAGTTGAAACCCACCCCTGGAGATGTCATATAGGCATATCTGGGAAAACCCGAATCTGAAAGCTTCCGGGTTTTCTCCACCCAAAAGAAAGCCCAAGTCCCTTCCCCTGCACCCACATGTCCATCACATGGTCCAATCAATGCACCGTCCCAACTGGAGATGCCTCCCAGGCACACCCCTCCAGGTGCGGGGCAGAGTGACCTTGACTCTCGAAGAAAGGAATGTTATTTTGACTACATATCTCCCCAGCTCCCTACAATCCACCCTCCCAGTTTCCCACAGCACCAAATGTGGCAGGCCAGAAGATCCAAGGCCCTAGATGGTTTCCAGGCCTGACAGTTACACACATAATCTCCAGTTGTGCTCAGAAGTTTGGCCTTTAATATGGACTGCCTTATCTAGACCCTGTTCTGAAAGGCTTCCCTTTACCTGTTGACCCATTAAACCAGTGGTGAAATTTTACTACCAGTTCTGTGGGCGTGGCTTGGTGGGCGTGGCAGGGGAAGGATACTGCAAAATCCCCAATCCCTCCCCACTCCTGGTTAATTGTCCTCACTGTATCTTTTTAGAGAGTCATTGAGGCCACCTGGAGGTTTATCAAAGAGGCCATCTATGTCAAAATTGAACCCCATCCCCGCCACTCCTGGGGGAAGGATATTGCAAAATCCCCATTCCCTCCCCACTCCTGGGGGAAGGATATTGCAAAATCTCCATTCCCACCCCACTCCAGGGGGAAGGATATTGCAAAATCTCCATTCCCACCCCACTCCTGGGGCCAGTCAGAGGTGGTATTTACCGGTTCTCCCATCTACTCAAAATTTCCGCTACTGGTTCTCCAGAACCGGTCAGAACCTGCTGGATTTCACCCCTGCATTAAACTAGGTTTGAATGCTAGTTACCTGCTTTAAATACACAGAGAAAGCTTTGGTGTCACGATTTACAGAACACCATTAAAAGCAGAAAATATTTTTTTTTCCTTTTCGTGGAACAACTGGATGGCCATAACCTCTGCTAATTGTAACTTAACTGAGGCTGAATAATCTAGGTTTCTTTAATTAATTTCCCCTCATTCCGTTCGTTTCTAAAATCTGTTTAAATGATTCTAATTATAACACGGCTACATCCGGTGCTTGGATCAGATTCCCACAGCTGGAATTCTCACCAGGTTCTTCTGGTCTCAGAATAACGGAGTTGGAAGGGACCTTGGAGGTCTTCTAGTCCAACCCATTAGTTTCCACCCATTGCTTCTTGTCCTGCCCTCAGGTGCTTTGGAGAATAGCTTGACTCCCTCTTCTTTGTGGCAGCCCCTCAAATATCGGAAGACTGCTATCATGTCACCCCTAGTCCTTCTTTTCATCAAACTAGACAGACCCAGTTCCAGCAACTGTTCTTTATATGTTTTGGCCTCCAGTCCAGGGGTGGGTTCTAACTTATTTCGCTGGCGGTTCGCTTCCTCACGTGGCCGCGCCTCATGGGCGCGTGCGCACATGCACAGTGCAAACAAATAAAAAAAATATTTTAAAAAGCCAAAAACAAGATGGCGACGCATGCGCAGTGCCGGAAAATTGGCTTCTGCGAATGCGAAGAAGAAAAAAAAATAAAAAAAAAATTCAAAAAATAAAATAAAAAAAATTCAAAAAAAAGATGGCGGCATCCACAGACCGGCACTGACCGAACTGGATCCGTGATGTCATCGTGACGTCACCAGCGGGTCGCTACCAGTTCAGGCGAACCGGTCCGAACCGGGAGGAACCCACCTCTGTTCCAGTCCCCTAATCATCTTGGTTGCTCTTCTCTGCACTGTTTCTAGACGTCTTTTTTACATCGTGGTGACCAAAGCTGGATGCAGTCTCCTCGTGTTACGGTCTCTAAATCCTCCTCCAATCTCCTGACTTTTGTGAAAATTAAAAGATGACTTGTCTGTGTTTTTTTTTTCTTTTCCTGCAGGTGTTTATTAATACTCGATACATCGGTCACCTTGATTACAATATACAGGAACTGTCCATTCCTAACCGGCAGGTGAGCAGCCAGAAAAAGCAGCTGGAATTGCAGATCTTCTTTAGGTACCCAGATTTCTGCCTGCATCCCTGCTTCCTTTTCTTTCAAAGATTCAGGTACAGGTAGTCCTCGACTTACAACAGTTCGCTTAGTGACCGTTTGAAGTTACAATGGCACTGAAAAGAGTGACTTATGACTGTTTTTCACACTTATGCAGCATTGTCATGTGATTTATATTTAGAATGCTTGACAGCCGATTCACATTTATGACGGTTGCAGTGTCCCGGGGTCCCGTGATCCCCTTCTGCGACCTTCTGACAAGCACAAGTCCATGGGGAAGCCAGATTCACTTAACAACGGTCTTACTAATGTAACAAATGCAGGGATTCACTTAACAAAGGTGGCAAGAAAAGTTGTAAAATGGGGCAAGACTCACTTAGCAAAATTTCTCACTTAACAACATAAATTTTGGGTTCAGTTGTGGTCATAAGTCAAGGACTATTTTTTTTCCCCTTTCTTATTCCTTGCAGGGATATAGACAGCTGCAAATCTTAGTTGAGAACTCCGGGAGAGTCAACTATGGGCTTAATCTGAACAACCAGCGGAAAGGTAAGTCACACTGTTTTCTGTTCTCGTGACTTTAATGGAAGGATTTATACTCCTTGTAGACAGCTGATCATTTGCATTCTTTTTAGGGAGTCATTGAGGCCACCTGGAGGTTTATCTTGGTCATCAGGACCACCTGAGTAGTGTTCCTGGTTCCTTTAGTCTGCATTTTTTCCTCTGGAAATCCATTCCTACTTCCACACCACTCAAAGGGTGTTCATCCCAAATTGTATAGCTAAAAGTCTGTAGAGATTCTCCGTCATCCAGGTCCTGGTTGTCCCAAAGTTCTTTGAAGACGTTTCGCTTCTCATCCAAGAAGCTTCTTCAGCTCTGACTGGATGGTGCGGAATGGAAGGATTTATACTCCTTGCAGACAGCTGGTCATTTGCATCCTTTTAGCGGGACGTTGAGGTGACCTGGATGTTTATCTGTGTCCTCAGGGTCACCTGAGTGGTGCAAATGGGTGTGGAGCCGTCTTGGAACTGTTGAAAGGACTGTGTTGTAGACTGGAGATAGATGATGTTGCATCCCTTCCCTCTGTTGAGAGAGGGCTGTTCAATTTTGACATAGATGGCCTCTTTGATAAACCTCCAGGTGGCCTCAATGACTCTCTAAAAAGATACAGTGAGGACAATTAACCAGGAGTGGGGAGGGATTGGGGATTTTGCAGTATCCTTCCCCTGCCACGCCCACCAAGCCACGCCCACAGAACTGGTAGTAAAATTTCACCACTGGTTTAATGGGTCAACAGGTAAAGGGAAGCCTTTCAGAACAGGGTCTAGATAAGGCAGTCCATATTAAAGGCCAAACTTCTGAGCACAACTGGAGATTATGTGTGTAACTGTCAGGCCTGGAAGCCATCTTGGGCCTTGGATCTTCTGGCCTGCCACATTTGGTGCTGTGGGAAACTGGGAGGGAGCTGGGGAGATATGTAGTCAAAATAACATTCCTTTCTTCGAGAGTCAAGGTCACTCTGCCCCGCACCTGGAGGGGTGTGCCTGGGAGGCATCTCCAGTTGGGACGGCTTGCCACCAGAAGTTGTGGGTGCTTCATCGCTGGAGGTTTTTAAGAAGAGACTGACAGGGGTGGGTTCCAACTTACCTCGCTGCCAGTTCGCTCCCTCCCGCTCCGCGTGGGCGCGCATGCGCAGTAGCAAAAAATCTCCCCAAAATAAAATTTTTTTTAAAAAGCCGAAAAAAAGATGGCGACCGCATGCACAGTTCCGGAAGTCGGCTTCTGCACATCCTCAGAAGGAAAAAATAAATAAATAAAAAAATTTTAAAAAAAAAGATGGCGGCCCCCACGGACCGGCACTGACAGATCCGGTTCGGTGACATCATCGTGACGTCACCAGTGGGCTGCTACCGGTTCGGGTGAACTGGTCCGAACTGAGAGGAACCCACCCCTGATAGCCACCTATCTGAAACGGTATAGGGTCTCCTGCTTGATCAGGGGGTTGGACTAGAAGACCTCCAAGGTCCCTTCCAGCTCTGTTCTGATGCAGAATTGTGTGGACCCCAGTGCCAATTACGGAGGGTGGCAGCAGCGGCTGCCGCTCTTGGCAGCCGGCCAGGCCTCCCCTTTGAAAGGTGATTCATCAGCCTTGTCCCTGCTCCGCTCCCTCGCTCAGCGTTTACTCTCGTTTCTCTTGCAGGCTTAATTGGCGACATTGTTTTCAACAAAACCTCCTTGAGAAACTTCAAGATTTACAGCCTTGAAATGAAACCCAGCTTCATGGAAAGGTTTGCTCAGTGAATCTCGGCAACATCAGCCCCTTCCCCACTCCCCTCCGCTGCTTTTGCTGTTCCAGTGATTTGTTTCCCTCATTCCCCCTTTGTTTACTGGAATTGTGCTTGGCCAGGGTCCAAATCCTAGTTAGCAGGCTCCACCTGCCAGCAATCTGGCATCTGGCAAAGAATTGGGCTGGTCGCTCTCAAACCTGCAGAGCCCTGCAGCAGCCCTTAGCAATGCCCATTTTTCAATATAATTTCCCGCTTTCATGCCAACTGGCAGTGATAATGGTTTGATAGATAAAACTAGAATAGTCAGGCTAGAAAACAGGAGACGGTGAGCTCTAGTCCCAGCCTAGGCATAAAAGCCGACTGGGTGACTTTGGGGTGAGTTCTAGTTCCTCCTTAGGGTGGGTGACTTTGGGTCACTCACCAGGAGAGGGTGAGTTCTAGTTCCTCCTTAGGGTGGGTGACTTTGGGTCAGTCACCAGGAGATGGTGAATTCTAGTTCTTCCTTAGGATGGGTGACTTTGGGTCAGTCACCAGGAGAGGGTGAGTTCTAGTTCCTCCTTAGGGTGGGTGACTTTGGATCAGTCACCAGGAGAGGGTGAGTTCTAGTTCCTCCTTAGGGTGGGTGACTTTGGGTCAGTCACCAGGAGAGGGTGAGTTCTAGTTCCTCCTTAGGGTGGGTGACTTTGGGTCAGTCACCAGGAGATGGTGAATTCTAGTTCTTCCTTAGGATGGGTGACTTTGGGTCAGTCACCAGGAGAGGGTGAGTTCTAGTTCCTCCTTAGGGTGGGTGACTTTGGGTCACTCACCAGGAGAGGGTGAGTTCTAGTTCCTCCTTAGGGTGGGTGACTTTGGGTCAGTCACCAGGAGATGGTGAATTCTAGTTCTTCCTTAGGATGGGTGACTTTGGGTCAGTCACCAGGAGAGAGTGAGTTCTAGTTCCTCCTTAGGATGGGTGACTTTGGGTCAATCATCAAGAGACTCTGAATTCTACTCCCACCTCAGACATAAAAGCCAGCTGGGTGACTTTGACTTTGGTCCAGTCTGTTTCTTTCAATCCAACCCACCTCACAAGGTTGTTGTAGGGCAGTGATGGCGAACCTTTTTTGGTCCGCGTGCCAAAAGGGGGTGTGCGCGCGCTAGCGCGCGTGCGTGCCCACACCCATTCCCTCCCCCCGCGCATGCGCACAACCCCCCCACGCTGCCCCCTGCGCATGCACACACACCCCCCACGCGAATGCGCAAAGGCCTCACTGAAGCCTGGGACGATGAAAAACGGCCCAACGGGCAAACCGGAAGTTCGTAAAAACGCACTTCCGGTTTTCCCGTTGGGCTGTTTTTCGCACACCGGGGCTTCAGGAAGCTTCCCTGAAGCCTCCGGAGTGCAAAAAACAGCCCAACGGCAAACCGGAAGTGCGTTTTTACGAACTTCCGGTTTTCCCGTTGGGCCGTTTTTCGCATTCCGGGGCTTCAGGAAACTTCCCTGAAGCCTCCGGAGGGCAAAACAGCCTTCCCCAAGGCCGAAAATCAGCTGGCCAGCGCGCACATGCGCGCTGGAGCTGACATAGGGCAACGCCTCGCGTGCCCTCTGATATGGCTCCGCGTGCCACCTGTGGCACGCGTGCCATAGGTTCGCCATCACTGTTGTAGGGGAAATAGGAGGAGGAAGGAGTATTAAATGTTTCCCATTTTGAATTAATTATAAAAAACAAAGTAGAGTAGAATAGAATAGAATGAATTGAATTGAATTGAATTGAATTAGTTGGAAGGGACCTTGGAGTTGGAAGGGTCCTTCAAGTAAAGGCGGGATATGAAAGAGAGAGAGAGAGAGAGAGAGAGAGAGAGAGAGAGAGAGAGAGAGAGAGAGAGAGAGAGAGAGAGAGAGAGAGAATGTTACAAAAAGATTACTTTTGGAGTAAAAATGAGCACTCGGAAGTGGTCCTCTTGTAACTGACCAAGAACAAGCCAAATGGGCTTAGGCTGTGTCGTATTGTCTTATTATTACTTGAAGGCTCCTTGGTGCTCTCTGAGCTTGGTGGTTTTCTTGCAGACGTTTCATTATCCAAACTAGGTAACATCATCAGTGCAAGTAAGGAGTGCAGTTTGTGGAGGAGAGGAGGAGGAGAAGGAAAAAGAGAAGGAGGAGGAGTGCTAGTCAAACTAGGTAATATCATGCTAGATTAGCACTGATGATGTTACCTAGTTTGGATAATGAAACATCTGCAAGAAAACCACCAAGCTCAGAGAGCACCAGGGACCCCACAGGTAGATGCTGAGCTACAAATATTCTCCTTTATTGGTCACTATTGTTTGCTGGTTACAGTACAAGCTAGAGTAATTTTGGTCTTCCTGTTCTGGATTCTGGCCCTTCTAAAAGAGGGCAGGGGGCACTTCGAGGGAGGGAGGCTAGTGGAGGAGGGAAGGGAAAGCACCAGTACTAGAGTCCTAGTAGTCGAGAGGCCTGTGGCTGGATAACAGCAATCACAGAGGTAAGCACTTCAAAGCTGTAATAGCCGGGAGGCACCCTTGAGGCCATCAGTTCCAACTCCTGCCGTCTGCAGAAATCCCAATAAATGCCAGCTTTTGACAAATGAGTCTTCTGTTTTCTCTCCTTCCTCTCAAAATATCCCTGTGCAGTTCAGAGGGGGGGGGCGGTGTTTTAATCTCGTTGCAATCCTCAGGAAGGTACAGACCAATTTGGCATGCTTTGTTGTCAGGCCCTCCCCCCCCCCTCCTGTTTCCAAACCGTTGAAATTTGTTGTCAGCAGGGATGATGGTTTGAACACCAATTCACAGATCAAAACAGATGCCGACGAAGTTCGCAGAATTGCAAAACACCACAATGGCAAAAGTTAGAAGGGGCCGTGCGGCAATTAAACACAGCCTCGTGCTTAGTGCAGGGATCCAAAACGCACCTGCCAGATGGCTGCCTAAACTCACCTTGAAGGTGTCTCTCAAGAAGAGCCCGTCATCTCTACGGGTCACTGGCTACATGGGTGGACATTTCTTAGACGTTCGGGGTGGTCTTTGTTGCTCTTTGAGCTTGGTTTACTTACAGACATTTCGTGACCCAACTAGGTAACATTATCAGTGTTAGAAGGCAGTGGGTTTGCTCTCTACTGATGACATTACCTAGTTGGGTAATGAAACGTCTGCAAGAAAACAACCACGCCCAGAGAACACCAAGGACCTCACAGTTCAACCCCCAGCTACAAATATTATTTTCTATCCGTCTTAGAAGTTTTTTTGACATTTGCAAATTGGAATCTCAATGGGTTCCTTAGCATATCTAGCCAGGTTTTCAAATGCCCAGGTGAAAGAATCTCGATTTTTGAAGTAGAGTTTGACCCGAGGGATGATGAACTATGTTCAGGATATCTATGAAAGTATATTCAAGAGAAAGTTGCTAGAAGGTGGGGGAAATGCATGCATTGCCCAATAAGTAAGACTTAAAAAGGAGAATATTTGTAGCTCAGGGTTGAAATGAGGGGTCCTTGGTCCTTGGACTACCACTGATGATGTTACCCAGTTTGGGTAATGAAACCTCTGCAAGAAAACAAGATCAGAGAGCACTAAGGACCCCACAATCTTCCTCCTCCTCCTCCTCCTCCTCCTCCTCCCCTTCTAGCACTGATGATGTTCCCTAGCAGGGGCATGAAACGTCTGCAAGAAAACCACCAAGCGCAGAGAGCACCAAGGACCCAACAGCACTCTTCCTCCTCTCTCTCCCCCTCTCCACAATACCCCCTCTCCTTTTAGCACTGATGATGTTACCTAGTTTGGGTAATGAAACCTCTGCAAGAAAACCACCAAGCTCAGGGAGCACCAAGGATCCCTCAAGCAAGACCTAGCTACATCAAAAGTGATTGGGGATGCTAATAGCCCCCCGCGATCTACACTCCTTCCCCTCCCGACGCTCTTCCGACCTCCCTTCCTCCTCCTCTCCACAACACCCCCTCCCCTTCTAGCACTGATGATGTTACCTAGTTTAGGTAATGAAGCATCTGCAAGAAAACCACCAAGCTCAGGGAGCACCAAGGATCCCTCAAGCAAGACCTAGCTACATCAAAAGTGATTGGGGATGCTAATAGATTTTTTTCTCCGGGAGATTCCTCCTCCTCCTTTTCTTTCTCCTCCTCCTTCTTTCTTCTTCTTCTTTCCTCCTCCTCCTCTTCCTCTCCTTCTCCTTCTTTTTCTTCTTTCCTTCCTCCTCCTCTCCACAACACCCCCTCCCCTTCTAGCACTGATGATGTTACCTAGTTTAGGTAATGAAGCATCTGCAAGAAAACCACCAAGCTCAGGGAGCACCAAGGATCCCTCAAGCAAGACCTAGCTACATCAAAAGTGATTGGGGATGCTAATAGATTTTTTTCTCCCAGAGATCCCTTTGAGTAAACAGCCTTTTCTTTCTCCCCTAGTCTACGTGGAGCAACTCCTTGGAGTGCCATCCCTGATAGCGCGGTCGGCCCCGCTTTCTTCCGAGGAACACTCCAAGTACAGTATGTGCCCCAGGATACTTTCCTGAAGCTCGAGGTATTTTTTATTTATTTATGTATTTATTTTTGTCAATCTCGTATTAGAGAATACATATAAATCTATACATAATTTGAATACATGAAATGAATAAAAATAAAAGGGAAACATTAGGACAGGGACGGTAGGCACGCTGGTGCGCTTATGCACGCCCCTTACAGACCTCTTAGGAATGGGGTGAGGTCCACGGTAGACAGTTTAAGATTAAAATTTTGGGGATCTGGGGATGAAACCACAGAGTCGGGTAGTTGTTGTTGTTGATGGTTTACCAGAGCCGTAAGAAGAGGTGTACAGGTGTAGGATAAATGTAGATCAGCCCAATTCGGTTTGGATTTATCTGAGCCTGCTTCCTAGATGAAACGGCCTTAATTGTGCCTCAGTTCGTGGTGGCCTATCGGCATTTTGTGGTGGTAAGGCACTGGAAGGGAAAGGAAACAACTGGACGACCAATTGTATATTTTCAGTCAGTATTCTTTCCACGCATTTGGGATTGACCTGTTATTTTGTTGGATACAATGTGTTGACGATGGTTTAAAACATGAGCTTGGCTCAGAATACTTAATTTGCAATGATGAATATGCATTTGTCTTCTTCTTCTTTTTTGTATTCTTCGTTTTTGCAGCAGGAACTAGAAAAATACGTGTAGCGCTTCTAGCACCACTGCAGTAGTTCCTTAAACGTGGCCTATTGGGTGTGATGCTCAGAGCATTTCATTATTGAGGTGACACTTGTCACCTGTAAGGGCACCATCAGAGAATTCCAATATCTCGATCCATTTATAGTGGGATCCTCTTTTGTGTTTCCAGGGCTGGGAAAAGGGAGTTGTGTTTGTCAATGGCCAGAACCTCGGTCGCTACTGGAAAATTGGTCCTCAGGAAACACTCTACCTCCCGGGAACCTGGCTCCAACAAGGGTACAACGAAGTGAGTTGCTTGATTTGAATCTTGTTCTCTTTCCTTTCATCTCTGTCAATAGACTCAGGACCAGTTTGGTGTAGTGGTAAAGGTACCGGGTTAGAATCCAGGAGACTGGGAGTTCTAGTCCGGCCTTAGGCATGAAAGCTGGCTGGGTGACTTTCACCAGGAGACTGGGAGTTCTAGTCCTGCCATTAGGCATGAAAGCTGGCTGGATGATTTTCAACCAATCACCAGGAGACTGGGAGTTCTAGTCCAGCCTTAGGCATGAAAGCTGGCTGGGTGACTTTGAGCCAATCACCAGGAGACTGGGAGTTCTAGTTCTGCCTTAGGCATGAAAGCCAGCTGGGTGATTTTGGGCCAGTCCCTCTTTGTCAACCCAACCCACCTCACAGGGTTGATGTCATGGGCAAAATGGGAAGAAGGAATATGTGCAGAATTGTCCAAAAGAAAAGCACTCTCTTATCTGAGCTAGGTTGTCCCTTCTCTTCTTGTTCCTTCTCCAGATCGTTATATTTGAGGAGCGTCTTGGAGGCCGCATCATCCATTCCACAGATCTGGCTTTCTTGGGAAGGGTTCAGTACGTGACCTGAGCTCTTCCTGATTGCTCCACCCTCTACTGGTAGTAATGGTTAAGGTTATGCTTCTTAACTGATTGTGGGAGGTAAGAGAGTCTGTATGCAGGCCTTCCTCCCTCCCGTTGTGAAAACCGTGCCCCGTATCCTTATATTTTCTAGTTATGGGTGGAGTTTGGCCAAGGAAGGCCCGCCCGGTGAGTTAATTTAGGAGGTTGACTAAGAGTACTTGAAGAAAGAAAGATGCCCAGATAGTTAGGAACGTTCTCCTAAAAAAGGAACTCAAACTTTACTACAAGTTCTCGTGTCCTGTAACACTAGATGCTAAGGACCTGACAAAGGAATGAATGCTGGCATGAGAGATCCGAATGAATTGAAACAGCCGATCTGCAGTGGTTTGACTTCGATCGGCCTTTAGGCTGCGGCTGGAAAAGGAACGTTTTTGCATCTCTAGCAGTCCACGTTGGGTCTTTTCAGACAATTGAAGCTGCCCAGTCTCAGGCACCTGAGTTGGTCCTTAGGCAGGCTGTGAAGGAATGTTATTTTTTAACAGCTTTTGTCATTCGTTCGGTTGTTCCAACCCAGATCTTAAAGGAAGGAACGCCACGTTTCAGCATATAAAAGGCCAGCCGTCGATGGGGACTTCCACGCAAAGCCAGTGGGAATTGCATTTCAGTGACATGTTAATGGATTTTGGGGGTGGGTGGGTTGGAATTGGGCTTCATCCAAGCTACACAGAACGCCTGTAACATCTGAAGCCCCTTGCCACATGCCCCTCGCAACTCTCCCCAGCTCGACCACAGGTTCTGGAGATCACCAATCATAAAGGGTGGGTGCTGGGTGAGGGCTGGGTGGGTGGGATCTCGGAGCGCCCCCTTCAGCCAGGAGGAAGCTCCAACCTAAGCCTCCACGTGTAGAGAGCCCCCCCTCCAAAGACCAGCCCAAAACGGTGCCGTTTCAGAAAACAGAGACGTCCGGCAAAACGTCACACAATGTTCCCCCCAACTAGGTTGCGATTCTCTGCAGCGCGCTTTGGTCGTTCGCAACAGGCGCCCCTCCCTCAGCAAAACGGGACTTGCAACTCTCGATATATCCACAGCCGTTTTAGCGTTCTAGACTGGATCTCCTAAAGGGGCATCCGAAGTCCCAATCCCGAACACAGCTCCTCTTTGGAGATAATCCTCGGGTTATGACGGCTTGCATCGAGACTCGGCCCTGTCTCCTGCTTCCGAGGGAGGGTCTGAAGGATTGGAGAGTCAGTCCTGAAAGGATGCTTTGAGTGCATTTGTGAATAATTAGTCAAAGGAGGAATCGGATCCGTTTTTTAAAAAATGACCTTTTTCGTGCTTTTTTTTTTAAAAAAAAAGAGAAAAGTCAACATGGCTACGGTCCCCTAATATGATGCCCTCCAGTGTTTTGAGGCACAACCTATGACCCCAGAAGGCCAGTGGATGATGGATCTTGTATTCCTAACCTTGTGGGGAGCACCGGTTGGAAAAAGCCGCTTTAAGCCATAAACGTCCAGTCTCTATATCCTGCTGTCTCTCCCTCCTTCCATCATTAATCAAGACCTCAGTTTCCCTGTTGGAGCCAAGTGCTGTAATAACCGTGGGCACAATCGGTGTCCAGTGTCGTCCTCTTGCCAGCCTGCTGTTGGTTGTGTGTTGCAGGCACCCACCCAGACACATACCCCACCCCGAATAAATTTGGCGCTTGGTTTTCCAGCGATCGTTCAAGTTGATTGTCACGAGGCGGTTGAATTGTGATCCTGGCCTTCCCCTTTACAGGTTAAAGAGGTGGAGGCAGGGGTGTCAAACCTTGGCAACATCAAGACTCGTGGATTTCACGAGTGGGAGTTGAAGTCCACAGGTCTTAACGTTGCCAAGGTTGGGCACCCTTTCTCTAGCCATTGCAGGCCCAAGTGATGTTGAGGTCTTTTCTGGCTGTTCAAAACCATTTTGCATTCTATTTATGAAGTTAACTACAGTTAAATTGAAAACATAAGAAAGGTACAGCTGTAAAAACAAGACAAAGAGGGGGGGGAAGCAGCACCTCTTCCACCTGTTCTATGCTCTGTAACTCACCGGCACCCGGATAGCAAAGATTTGAACCTTTGAAGGCCTCCGGAGCATATCATCGCCTGCCATCCACCCCGTGCTCCTTTGCAAAAAACGGGAGGAAAATTGGGATGAATCATTGCAATTTTCTTTTTGGTCTGCGATTTGCTACAGCCTGGCAGCGTTATAGCCATAAAATGGAGAGACAGGAAGGGTGAAGGGGAAAAAAACGCACACACACACACGTACACACCAGCAGAAAGAACGGCGATCGGAAAGACGTGCTTCGCTGAGAAAACCAAACAAAAGAAAGAAAGAATCCTCTTGTTTCCCCTTTAATCAAAGGTTTGGGCTGGTGTTTTTGTTTTGAAAGCCTGTGGATTAAATTCCGTACCGTTGGATGTGAATTTGACTCAAATGCTGTTTTCCCCACCGACAGTGACCGAGGTTTTGAATTTTTTTCATAAAGTCGTATTAAGGCCTAGTTGGTTTGTTGGTTCGGGTTTTTTTCCCTCCCTGTGACTGGTTTGCTAGGTATTTGTAATAAATGAAGGAGAAGGAAAAAAAAGGAAATTTGTCTCTTATTATTTATTGGTACCACGGTCGTTTTCTCTATCACGAGAGGGCTGCCATTAGTCCCAAGCACGACTTGAGTCCACGCCGCATTATGCATCTTAGTCACTCAGGTTAAAGATTAAAAAAATAAGCCCATTTTTTTTCTCTTTTTTTGCTGTACAATTTTCCATGACTTTCCTTTCAGCCTGAAGATACAATTGTGCTTTGCATTTTTAAATGTACCGTGTTTCCCCGAAAATAAGACCCTGTCTTATATTTTGTTCGAACCCTGAAATAAGCGCTTGGCCTTATTGCCATGCACTCAAAAGCCCGATTGGGCTTATTATCAGGGGATGTCTTATTTTGGGGGAAACAGGGTATATATGTTTAAAGGAAAGCCAACTAACAGCGTGTCGGTGACTGAGATGGAGACAACCAAACCAGGATCCAGTACAGGGGGTCCTCGACTTACAACAATTCATTTAGTGACCGTTCGAAGTTAACAACGGCACTGAAAAAAGTGACTTACGACCATTTTTCACACGAACGTCGCAGCATCCCCACAGTCACGTGATCCAAATTCAGACCCTTGGCAACTGACTCACATTTATGACGGCCGCAGTGTCTCAGAGTCCACGTGATTACTTGTTGCAGCCTTCTGACAAGCAAAGCCCATGGGGAAACCTGGTTCACTTAACAACCGTGTCACTCGCTTAACAACTGCAGTGATTCACTTAGCAACCGTGGCAAGAAAGGTCGTAATATGGGGCAAAACTGGCTTCGCAAATGTCTCGCTTAGCAACAGAAATTTTGGACTCCCGATTGTGGTCGTCAGTCGAGGACTACCTGTATCAAGAGGCCTCTTTTAAGAAGACCTGTATTTGATCTGTTCAGCCAGAGATTAGCCTGCAAGAGGCAGGGCTGTTGACTTTCTTTAAACCTGGTGCGTGGCTTTTTTTTTTTAAACACCCTGGAGGGCCTAATTTGATTTAATTTTTGTGCTGCTGAAGTTTTGACCATCATTCCGGAGCAGGATAAAATCCAAAGATGGTTATATATATATATATATTCACATACATACATACCTCTCTCTTTCTCTCTCTCTTTCTCTGTTTTTCCCCTCTCTCTTCCTTCCTTTCTTTCTCTCTTCTTCTCTCAATTTTTCCCTCTTTTCCCTCTCTCATTTCTCTCTCCCTCTCCCCCTTCTCTCTCATTTGTTTCTCCTTTTCCTCTCATTCTCTCCATCATTTTCTCATTTCTCTTTTTCTTCCGTTTTTTCTCTCATTTTTATTTTTCTCTTTTTCTTTTTTTTTTTTTTTTTTTTTTTTTTTTTTTTTTTTTTTTTTTTTTTTTTAAAAAAGCTTCCCTTTTTATGGTTAACTTCAAAATGTTGGAGGGAGAACTGGCGAGAGTTGGAAAGAGTGAGTCACTTCTCGAAGGAGGAAGGGAAGAAAGA
>QLTV01020727.1:98351-110381 GCA_003457575.1 Thermophis baileyi
GGAGGAGGAGGGGATGCAGTCGCCCCATTTGTGAAGCACACTTTCGCTGTGCTGCGCAAGGCGCTGCAAGAGCAGTGGGCAGGCCATGGAAGGGGTATTGGGTCTTTCCCCCGCTCCACATCAAAGGAAAGCCAGCCGGGCTTCTCCTTCCCTCCTACCCTTCCCCCTTCCCCCTGCTCCCTTCCCCACACTCAATCCTACTTCGGGACAGAGAAGCGCACGCTGGAAACACGTGTTGGGGCGACGTCAGAGTGCATCTTCTGACCCTCCGGCGCTCACCTGCAACTCTCCATGCTCCTTGAGGCCCGGCTTGCCGAGGGGGGGAGCAGCCCTGATGCCTCTTCTGCCCCCCCCCCGGCCCCAGCCATCGCTGCCCGGGGAAGGCACAGGCAACAGAAAGCGGCGCGTTTCAACGGCGGCAGCTCGCGTCTGGATGTGCTGAATAGCATCCCGCTGCGAGAGCCGGGCCACGCCTCTCCGCTGTCCAACTGGCCAATGGGAGTGCTTCTGCCGGGCCATCTTTCCATCTTGCCGGGCTCTTGTGTTCGGCGGGGGAGGGGAACGCTTCCCCACGCCGCCCTTCTTTCTCTTGGCCCCGCCGACAAGGGAGGAGGAAGGCCAGGCTTGGGGGATGGCCCCCACCCTGCAAGATCCGCCCCCGCCATTCTCTCCCAGCCCTCTTTGCTGGCGGCAACAGCAAATGTACCGCGATGAAGGCGGAATGCTGTTGCCGTGCAAAGGCTCTTTGCTCCCGCACTAAGGCTCCGGCCATGCCACCGCCGCGACAGGGCGACAGCTCTTTCATCCCTCCACTGCGACAGGGCCACAGAGAGCCGCAGCAGAGGGCCCAAAGAGCCGCATGCGGCTCCGGAGCCACAGGTTGCAGACCCCTGGTCTAGGGCACTGTTTCTCAACCTTGGCAATTTTGAGCTGCATGGACTTCAACTCCCAGAATGAAGTCCACATATCTTAAAAGTTGAGAAATATTATGCTAGAAACATTTTTTTAGAAGAGTGAACTTCAATTCCCAGAATTCCCCAGCCAGCATGCTTCAGAAAGACTGCCCTAGGGTGTTTATAGCACGTATCAATTTCCCTTCCAATTCTCCTGTTTAAATATCTATGGCAGATGATTGAGGAATCCGACTAATCAATAAAACTGACTTTTGCCCTTTTGTTGATTTTTGCATTGCTCACGTTTCACCGATGGCCCTGGGGGAATCCCGCATCTCCATCACTCTGCTTTTTAATCTGTTGTTGTTTCATTTTATTTTATTGGATCGTTTCCAGGAGGTCAGGCATAAGTGAGCTGTTGTTGTTTTTTAAATACTGATTTATTAATTTATTGATCTTTTTTTCCCCTTCCTCTGCTCAAGAACCCAAGCTGGTCTGGTTTATGGAGCAACTCGACTTGGTGGTTTTCCTCTGGTTGACCAAGGGCCCAGTTTGAGTCTGGAATCAGGGTGCTTGGTGTCTGGAGTAGGAACAAACTGCAAATAAGGGGGGGAAAATGGGCTTTAGTGTCTCACTTTAGCTGTAGTTCAGCAGTAGAATGCTTACTTTTTTTCCCAAAGCAAACCCGATTTACATTTAATTTGTTGCCTGCCACAAAGAAGAGGGGGTCAAGCTACTCACCAAAGCACCTGAAGACAGGACAAGAAACGGGATGGAAACTAATCAAGGAGAGAAGCAACCTAAAACTAAGCAGAAATTTCCTGACGGTGAGAACAACTAACCAATGGAACAACTTGCCTTCAGAAGTTGTGGGTGCTCCATCATTGGAGGTTTTTAAGAAGAGTCTGGACAGCCACTTATCTGAAATGGCATAGGGTTTCCTGCCAGAGCAGAGGGTTGGACTAGAAGACCTCCAGGGTCCTTTCCAACTCTGTTATTCTGTTATCTTATGTCTCCAGCCAGTGCTACTTGTTAAATGAAGCACATTGCAGCCCCTGGAAATGCTTCCCACCTGCCTTATTCTCTCCTGTCCTGCTGCTATGTTTAGTACAAAATAGCTTAACGTGACATTAGATTAGATGATTCGATTAGATTCAATTAGATTCGATTAACAGAGTTGGAAGGGACCTTGTAGGTCATCTAGTCCAATCCCCTGCCCAAGCAGGAGACCCTACCCCATTTCTGACAGAGGGCAGTCCAGTCTCTCCTTGAAAGCCTCCAGGGATGAAGCTCCCACAACTTCTGAAGGCAACTTCTGTTCCATTGGTTGATGGCTCTCACTGTCAGAAAATTCCTCCTTATTTCCAGGTTGAATCTCTCCTTGTTCATCCATTATTCCTTGTCTGGCCTTCGGGTGCCTTGGAACAGAGCTAAACATGGCGTTCCTCTCCCTCCCAATTGGAATCTTTTACATGTTAGCATCATGCTCAAGCCTTCAGAAGAAAGAGAGACGGGTGATTACTGTTTTGAGCAGCTTGCCACAAATTTGGCTCGGATTCACATTCTCCCTCTTCAGTCCCACTTGAAGAGGGACCTCCGTAGTAGTACCAAATGCCAGCATGCCAAACGCTGTGATTTATTCATGCACCAGGTCTGTACCTGCGCGCATCGTTCCTGGCTTTGCAGCATGATGTCAGATTTCCACGTTGGGATCTGTGAAGCCTTTCTTTCCCTCGTTCACCAGCACGGGTTTCTCGGTCCTTGTGTGCCAGACGAGAATCTGGATCAAAGAAGAAAAGATTAGGAGGTCAGTTCCTCGGTCTTACATGCAACATACGTTACATTATTAAACTAAGGGCATAGCTAGCTATGTTCTCCAAAGACAGATGGGGTATCTCCAGTTCAGGGGTGGGTTCCAACTTACCTCGCTGCCGGTTCACTCCCTCCTGCGCCGCGTGGGCACGCTTTGGCGTGCGCTCGCTTTGCGCGCGTGCGTGCGCAGTAACAAAAAATCCGGGAAAAAAATAAAATAAAGCCGAAAAAAAGATGGCGACCGCATGCACAGTGCCGGAAGTCATCTTCTGCGCATGCTCAGAAGGGGGAAAAAAAATTAAAAAAAAATTCGGGAAAAAAATTCAAAAAAAAGATGGCGGCCCCCACGGACCGGCACTGACCGATCCGGTTCGGTGACATCATTGTGATGTCAGCAGCGGGCCGCTACCAGTTCGGGAGAACCGGTCCGAACCGGGAGGAACCCACCCCTGCTCCAGTTATAACAGATCGGAGAAGAATAAGATGGGGTTCCAGAGACAAAAATAGTGAGGGATCTCAAGATGTTCCACGAGCATGCTTTTTGACTCGACTTCCGTAATTTCAAGTGGTGTCTATGCCGCTGAAGAATTAGAAAAGTGATCAGGGATGTTTAAGATAGGTACGGGTGGTTTAACGCATCTCCCAGGAAAAGCACTTAGCTACCCTTGGTTTTCTTTCAACATCTCGCCTGAGTTCATGTTTACTAATTGTGACTATGCATTTCTGCAAACATAGCGATGTGGGCACTTCCTTGCTCATTCCTGGTTTGCTTTCATCCTGACAGAAGAGAATATTTGTAGCTCAGGGTTGGATAGAAAATGAGACCGAACCTCACTCCCTTCTAGCACTGATGATGATACCTAGTTTGGTAATGAAACGTCTGCAAGAAAACAACCAAGCTCCGAGAGCACCAAGGACTCCAAAGTTGCATTTCATCCTGCCCAGCCTTTCTAATATTCTCTAACAGAATAAAACAAGCAATTTATTTTTATTTCTAAAGGAGGGAATCTATACGAGGCCAAGCAATCCATAATTATCTGGAGGGCATTGTTGCACGCATCATACTAAGCCAACAATGTGGTAATTTGGCACAGGATGTGGTGGAAATCCAGAATATGGCTCTTTGCAAGCCATGACTCAACAAAAGTCTTGTTAAAAAGGACACGATTAAACGATGCATTGCCTAAAGGAAGGCGTGAGTCTCAATATGTTTTATTCTTCTGGAGAAATTGAATCCAAGCTCCCTTTATCTCTGCTCTAGCTCACCTGGTCACACTACGCAAGGAACAGGAAGATTACCAGGATAAGGGGGGGGAAAAACCATACAAATACATATTCCCGTTGCTAGAAGATTAGCAAATCTTCCCAGTGGCTTCCTCAGCCCCATTCAGCCGTCCTTCAAACATGGTGTTCAAACCACGTTCCAAACACATCTCCCAAGAAAAGCACTTAGCTACCCTTGGTTTTCTTTCAACATATCACCTAAGTTCATCTATATATATAAAAGCGAAAACCACTCACACATTAATCACGAAATCTCCAGAACCGTAAAGCCTACAAACTTGAAATTTGCCACGTATGTTCCTCTTGGCTTCTAGGTGCTCACTAAGAAAGGATTTTTCAAAATGACCATCGGAGCATGAGTATTTCTTATATTATTATTAACAAGCTCTGATGCTAAGGAGTTCTACTCCCCCCCCCCGAAAAGAAATCTGATCCAAATGCAAAACACAAGCAGAGGAGTTTCAGTTTCGCTTTTGCTTTCACAGCAGCAAGCAGCTTTACTACAGAACAGTTGAGTTAAGCCACACTAGCCAGATGAATACTGATGGATGCTGTTGGCAGAGACAGATCCCACCCCCCCCTTTTCCACCACCCTTCCCACAAATTTCCTCCTCAGTTCAGAGGAATCTGTTCCTTCTATTGTAACACCAGTTAAAGGGAAAAGAGGCAAAAAACCGCAGGAAAAGATTTACAGATGCGATTAGGAAAACACAAGTAAGGGAAGCTGCCTGTTTTTCCTTTGCCAGTTCTATGTGGCATGCTCCAGAGTCAGTTCACCTGACAGCCTGGTCATCTTCCAGCCAGACAGCAAAACCAGGAATGTTGTTTACAGGGAGGTCCTGAGCAATTCATCTGAGGGACAAATTGAAAGTCTATGCTATGCAAATAATGTCTTCATCTGTAACAGAAACTTAGCTTACCATCTCTAACGAAATAATACAGTCCCTTTTTTAACTACTCATTCATTTTCAAGCTTTAAGTGTCAATTTATCGAGCCCCATCATATAGTTTCCTAGCGAAGCACGGGTATCAGCTAGTATTTAATAATTGTGACTATGCATTTCTGCAAACATAGCAATGCGGGCGCTTCCTTGCTCATTCCTGGTTTGCTTTCATCCTGATAGAAGAGAATAATTGTAGCTCAGGATTGGATTATAAAAATGATTTGTAACTTGTGAACCAACCAAGCCGATGCATCTCTTAAGCGTGATTCTCTCAGCTTCCTGGCTGCTTACAACCTTGGCAACTTTGAAGACTTGCGGAACTTCAACTCCCAGAATGCCCCAGCCGGCCATGCAACCCCAGCTACGAAAAGACCGGGGGGGGGGGGAAATGGACCACGCCAAGTCACGCCAACGTCTCTTACACCTGAAGCACTTGTGGTTTGGCAGATCACACCAATCTGATTAATCCCTACTGCTATTTTAATTACACTCACACCTACGAGTCTCCGGCATCGCACGCTGCCTCTCCAATTACGGGAACCGTCAGAACCATTATCTTAGTTATTAAAACAGAAGGAGGATGATTGCCAGCTCTCCAACAGGCTGTCACGTCTAAATCTGTTTCGGGCTGCCGAAATCAGGGGGGGGGCCGGCAACCAAAATGATCTCGATTTTTTTTTTTTTTAAGGGAAGGGTGAATCAAAATCGCTGGAAGCTTTCAAGAGACTGGACTGCCGTTTGTCAGAAATGGTGTGGGGCAGGGGTGTCAAACACAAGGCCTGCGGGCCGGATCCAGCCCAGCGGGTGCTTAGATCTGGCCCATGGGGCTGCCCTGGAAACAGCAAAGGACCGGCCAGCGGTGCCTCTGCCAGAGAAAAGGGGGGCCGGGCGCAGCCCCCCACCCCCCAAGGCTCTGTTTTTGCTGGCAGAGGGCTATCAAAACAAGCTAAAAACAAAACAAAAGGAGACATGTTTCCCCTTTTTCATTTGAGCATGCAAGAAGGGACAGGGAAGGAGAAAGGGAAAGAGGAAGCTGGGAAGAGAGCAAGGAAGGAAAAATAAGGAAAGGGGAAGGAAGAAGGAAGGAGAGACAACAGGGAAGGAAAGAGAAGAGAAGAAGGAAGGAAGGAAGGAAGGAAGGAAGGAAGGAAGGAAGGAAGGAAGGAAGGGAAGGAAGGAAGGAAGGAAAAATTATAATGAGAGTGAGGGAGGGTCTGAGGGAAGTCCTGCCTTAGCACTTGGCTACCACAGGTGCCCCCTGACACGAATGACATTGAGCTGGCTATGCCCACCTTGACCACACACACCCCAGCCCCCACGTGAGGTCAAACACAACCCTGATGCGGCCCTCAATGAAATCGAGTTTGACACCTCTGGTGTAGGGTGTCCTGCTTGGGCGGCGGGTGTGTGTGTGTGTGTGTGTGTGTGTGTGTGTGTGTGTGTGTGTGTGTGTGAGAGAGAGAGAGAGAGAGAGAGAGAGAGAGAGACCGGGACATGGCTGGTCAGATCTCTGTCCTCCCCCCCCCGCGGTGGTATTTGATAAATGACTTCGGTGGACATTGACAAATGCATGTGAGTTTGGGATTGGGGGGGGAGAGACTGCACACAAAAGCCCTATGTATTTCTATAATTCGGTTTTATAGGTCGAAAATCAGTACAGAGGGCCGACAGTTGGAATGGACACGCAGGAACAGCAGCTGCCAACTAGCAAATGAGCTTAGCGGCAGGAAAATCTTTTTCCAACCTCTGCAAAACCCAGACCTTCACTCCCCATCTAGTCCTCGACATACGACCACAGCTGAGCCCAACATTTCCGTGGCTAAGCAAGACCATTGTTGTTACGTGCGCTGCGCCCCTTTTTGACGCCTTGTTTATGCCACGGTTGTTAAAAGTGCAGAATGGCGGCCGTTGTTAAGTGAATTGTGCGGTGGTTAAGCGAATCGGGCTTCCCCTGTTGACTTTGCTTGGGGGAAGCTGGCCTGGAAGGTTCGCAAATAATGATCACGTGACCCTGGGAGCCTGCAACTGTCTAAAATACAGGTGGTCCTCGACTTACAACAGTTCGCTTAATGACCATTCAAACTTGCAATGGCATTGAAAAAAGTGACTTATGACCATTTTTCACACTTATGACCACTGTAGCATCCCCATGGTCTCTGTGATTTACATTCAGATGCTTGGCAACTGACTCACATTTATGACGGTCGCAGCGTGCCGGAGTCACCTGATCCCCTTTTGCGAACTTCCAACAAGCCAAGTCAATAAGGGAAGCCAGATTCACTTAACAACCGTGTTACGAATTTAAGAACTGCAGCGATTCGCTTAACAAAGGTGGCGGGAAAAGTGGTAAAATGAGGCGAAACCCACTTAACACATTTCTCACTTAGCAACATAAATTTTGGGTTCCATTACGGCTGAAAGTTGAGGACTACCTGTCCATGCTAAGCGGCCGAATTTTGAACACGTGACTATGGGGACGCTTCAACGGTCATAAGTGGGACAACTGGCCATAAGTCTTTTTTTTTTTCAGTGCCGCTGTAACTTCGGCCACTAACCATTGATCCAATTGCGACCCTACTTGGATCGAGAGGCTCTCCTCACAGTCACCCATGCCCTTGTCACCTCACGGTTAGATTATTGCAACGTGCTCTACATGGGGCTACCCTTGAAGAGTGTTCGGAGACTACAATTGGTCCAGAATGCGGCTGCGCGAGCTGTTATGGGTACACCTAGGTACACCCATATTACACCTATACTTCGCGAGCTGCACTGGCTTACTATTGGTCTCCGGGCACAATTCAAGGTGTTGGTTATTACCTTTAAAGCCCTATATGGCTCAGGACCAGGTTATATTCGAGACCGCCTTCTGACAAATAGCTCCCAGCGACCGGTAAGATCCCACAGGGTTGGGCTTCTCCAGGTCCAGTCAGATAAACAGTGCCGGCGGCAGGCTTGGGGCCGTTGATCTCACCTCTGTAATTGGCGAGATCCGGCCATGAAACGGTGTGTATGAGTTTTTAACTGTTTTTAAATGTTTTTATTATGTTTTCTTTTAATAGTTTTTTATATTGTTGTGAGCCGCCCAGAGTCCCTTGGGAGTTGGGCGGCATACAAATTTAATAAATAATAATAAAATAATAATAATAATAATAAACGAATGGTTGGTTGTAAGTCGAGGCCTGCCTCCCTAGATTAAAGGGCCTTTTCTCTGGGCTCTTGGCCGCTGTTGCTGGGCAGGCGGATGGATGGTGGAGTCCTCCCGCCAAACATCTCCGACACCTTTTTAGTTCTTCCTTGTGAATCTCCTTACCTTGCCATGGGTCTGGTTGCCATAGCAATGAACAGCATGCTATCGAGACCCTGTTTTATGTCGAGAGACCCTGGTTGGGGTTTTGCCTGGTTGGAAGAAATCCGTTCTGCTTCCAAAGCAGGAAAAACAGCACTCGGCTTCTTCTCATTAGCCTCTCATGCAGGGTCCCGCTGTTTCTCAATTTTCGGCATTTGAGCTTTGGTTCCTTCCCACCCCCTCTCCGGTTCCAAGTGGCAACCCAAGGAGTTAATCTATAAGAGGATTATAGGCGTACAGGCAGCCGTAGAAGGGCAGGCAGGCTTCTCGCTTTATGGAGAAGCAAGATACCAGCCAGGGAAAAGCTTTGGAAGTTGCCCTCCCTGTTCGCGGAAGCCTAGAGTATCTTTGGCCCTTGAAAATAAGAATAGCACTAGCAATAGCACTTAGACTTATATACCGCTTCACAGTGCTTTTACAGCCCTCTCTGAGCGGTTTACAGAGTCGGCATATTGCCCCCAACAATCTGGGTCCTCATTTTAGCGACCTCGGAAGGATGGAAGGCTGAAACAACCTTGAGCTGGTCAGGATCGAACTCCTGGCTGTGGGCAGAGTTAGCCTGCAATACTGCATTCTAACTACTGAGGAAGGAAGGAAGGAAGGAAGGAAGGAAGGAAGGAAGGAAGGAAGGAAGGAAGGAAGGAAGGAAGGAAGGAAGATAACAATAGCACTTAGGCTTATATACCGCTTCACAGTGTTTCACAGCCCTCTCTAAGAGGTTTACAAAGTCAGCATATTTGCCCCCAACAATTTGGGTCCTCATTTTACCCACCTCGGAAGGATGGAAGGCTGAGTCAACCTTGAGCTTGGTGAGAATCGAACTGCCAAATTGCAGGCAGCCGGCAGTCAGCAGAAGCAGCCTGCAATACTGCATTCTAACCACTACACCACCACAACTGAGAGTGAATATTCCTTAAAGCAGTGTTTCTCAACCTCGGCGACTTTAAGATGGGTGGAGTTTTGCTGGAGGGGGAATTCTGGGAGTTGAAGTCCACCCATCTTAAAGTCGCCAAGGTTGAGAAACACTGCCTTAGGATCCAAAATGGCGTGCTGAGGAGGCTTTAAAAGATGGAGCCTGATAGTCAGGACGTAAATGCAGATTGTCCAAGATGATACAGTCAAAAGAACTTAAAAATGTAGTTTCTACCAGCTCTGGAAACATTTAGTGTTTAGTGAAATGAGATCAAATAAATCATTGCAAATTGCTCGTGAATAGAAAGAGTGTTATTTTAAAATCACAATCAACACACGGACGCAAAATTGGACCCGTGTTGGAAAGGCACTCAGGACATTTATGCAAAATGAAGGATCTCCACCAATCCCTTTGCTTTCTGCCTTGGAGATGCCACACTTCACTTGGGTTGCCCAGCAGTACATGAACAGGCTGAAGGAGCAACCAAACCAAGGTAGTGTGGCTACTCAGAATCTACTCAGAGCTTCAAAGATTCTCACGAATGAAGGCAAATCTGTGTGTCCCAGGATAATGTTGCAGGATCCAATCTGAGTTAGTAACCGGGAGCAAGGGTTTATTCTTCCAAGCTCTTGGGCTCCATCAGGAAGTCCATCAGAGAGAAGTTCTCTGATGATGAGCCTGAAAGCTTAGAAGAATAAACCTTTGGTCCCGTTGACGGATCCTACTACAAAGATTCTCTTCTATGGGGGCTCAGAAGCTGCTCTACCCAAAAGGCCTTTAGGTCAAGCTTCTTCAGGTTGGGTCTGGAGGTTTGTGGTTCTCCAGAGAAACCAGCATCTGTATAAGCCACCCCACTGCTTGGGATGTCAAAGGCAGCCGTACCTTAGTGCAATTGGCAGCTTTGGGCTCGAGGTCGTTCAAGGTCACCAGCTCCCGGAGCAGGCTGCTCTCCTGATAGCCCCCCTTGACCCCTCGCAGTTTGAAGTAAGCCTGAGGTCGCTGAAGGATTAGCCTGAGGTTGACGGCAAAGCCTGCCATGTCGATCGCAAACGGCCGGTGGGGGTCAAAGACGGTTTTCCATCCATACACCTTCCCAGCAGCGTTGACTTTGGGGGACTCGTACCGCAAGCCTCCCACAAAGGCCACCGGCCAGACGGATACTCTGCGGGTGGTCCGCATCTGGAAAACAAGAGGAGAACCACACAATGACCGAACATCCCTTGGATCGGCTCGATGGAAAAGGATGCCGTTATGACTATGGTTGGGCAACCGAGGAACATCTCTATCTCTCCAATCTTTCTGACAGCTGAGCACAAGCTCTTCTCCAAGGGGATTTTTCTCAAGAGGGTTCTAAGTCCCATTATCCCCAGACAACACAATAGTTGGGCTTGCTGGGCACCAGGGTAGGGAAACTTAGCTGAAGCCACCTTAGATAGTTGCACATGCCTTGGGTAAGAAGAACAGTCACTCGAGTTTATTGTCCCAGAATCTTAGAGTTGGAAGTAGAGTTGTGTAGTGGTTCACAAGGTGTGTCTGAGGATCCCCGAGACTCTCTCGGGGGATCTGCGATGTCAAATCTATAGCTTAAAAATTTCTCGGCTTTAATTTTTAATACAGCAAATACGGTTAGTTTTAACTCAAATGAACCAAAATCTTCAATCATTTTTAAGAACATAAAAGCGTCCCCAAGACTATAAAATGTTTGAGAACTTCTGATCTAGTGGCAATCTCTGCCCAAGGCAGGATCTATTCAAGTATCTCTGATGGGTGACCGATCAACCTTTCTTGAAGACCTCAAATGGAGGATATTTGTTTATCTGTAGAGAAAGTCTTTTTTCTCTTCATTTTTTTCTTTTTGCAAGAGAGACTATACAAAAGGGGCATTTCTGAGTCAGCGTGGGAGAACCCCAGAGGTGGGTTCCTACCGGTTCTAACTGGTTCTTTAGAACCGTTAGTAACTCGGCGATGACGTCACGGAGCCGGTTCCGTCGGTGTCTCCGTGGGCGCCGCCATCTTGGATTTTGCTTCTGCGCATGCGCAGATGCTAATTTTTGCTTCTGCACATGCGCAGAAGCTATTTTTTGATTGCTGCTGAGACCCTGAGCGAACCGGCAGCAAAAGGATCCAGAACCCACCCCTGGAGAACCCATGTTCTAATCGACCTTCAGCCACAAAATCTCCCTTTTGGCCAATCACTTTCTCGCAGTCCAGCTATCTCACCATAGTGTGGTGGTAGTGGTCAAAAGTTGAAGGACCTGGCATGATCAAAGCCACTTTCACATGAATGAAAGGCAAGGGTATCAGCCCAAGAAATTCATGAATAACTCCTTGAATTAGTTCCCATGCTGAAACAGGAAGGGAGGGGGGGAGGGAGGGAGGGAGGAGGGANGGGAGGAAGGAAGGAAGGAAGGAAGGAAGGAAGGAAGGAAGGAAGGAAGGAAGGAAGGAAGGAAGGAAGGAAGGAAGGGAAGCTACATCCTAGAAGAATGAAATATTTTGAGAAATATTTTAAAAAGCCAGAATATTCTATTTCCCTAAAGGAGAACCATGTTTTTAATGACAGAAAGCAGCCCCCAAGTCTTTCTTAATAGCCCCAGCAGGACTGGGCCAGCCTATCTACAAGACAAAAGACCTTCAGCTCCAGGGTGATGGGATTAAGACATGACCCTCCAGGACATAATAGGATTATCTAGCAGCAGAGCTCACTGCATTGCACAATCTCCTAAGGACATTGCATCAGCCCAAGGTTCAACCAAACTTGATTCAGACAAACATGACCCCACATGGCCCCATGGGAGTCTGACAACAGCCAATAGAATACATGTTCTTGCACAGGAA
>QLTV01020727.1:110744-129621 GCA_003457575.1 Thermophis baileyi
CTACTCAGAACTGAATCCTAAAAATCTACAAAGAAAGAAAGGCTCCAGGGGTGTGTAAGAGGGATAGCACCCAACTACTCTAGACCCCTTCAACAGAATCTCTCATTCAGAATCGCTAGAGACAGTTTGCTATTCAGATTGCTCTTTCTCCACAGAAGCTTTTGCTGGTACTGCCTCTTCTCTGCTCCTCTTCCCTCTTCAGCTGTCTTTCAGTGTTATTAATTACTACAAGGGAAACCAAATGAGCTTGTAGTACTTGCCCTCTTGCATAAAAGCTCTTACTAAGAGCGCTCGCTACTCACAGGGGGGCAGAAGGACATAGATTAATAAAGTCACCCTACAGCAGGCTGCTTTCATGCCTAAGGCGGGACTAGAACTCACCTTCTCCTGGTGATTGGTCCAAAGTCACCCAGCCAGCTTTCAAGTCTAAGGTAGGACTGGAACTCACCGTCTTCTGCTCATTGGCCCAGTCACCCAGGAGACTTTTCTGCCTAAGACAGGACTAGAATTCACAGTCTCCTGGTTTCTGGGCCAGCACCTCTTGATGCAGCCCAACGGTGGAAGGAAGAAGAAATAGAGACAAATGCAACTGCCTTCTTTCTTCTCTCTAGCAGGCAAGAACTGAAGTCAACCCCAAAGGTTTAAAAGAGGATCTTAGATACAACAATTATCCTTTCAGCTTACAGCCTCCATCAACAACATCCTTGATATTGGATGGTGACCATGATGATAACCATGAGAGCTCTCTGAGCGTATGGCAAAATTATTTAAATCAATATACCTTTTGACTAACAATAATTTGTTGATCAAATTATTGTTAATCTGGAAAGCCAGATCCAAACTGTAAGTCCAACTCTTTTGCCCTTCATTAGTGGATATCCAAGTGTCCTCTAAAGGTCTTGTTGGGAAGTTGATATTTTTGGGGAGTACGTAGGTTACCGTGCCTACTTGAGCAAATTTGCATGGAGACAGAAATGTAGGTTTAATTTCCCCAAAAGGATAATGCAACCCATAATGGCAAGACTGTGAGCAGCTGGGGTGATCCAAGTGTGGCTTCTTGCTGATGAGCCATTTCAAGGACACTAATGCCGGCCCTTTAGGCTGGACAATGACCTTCAAATACAGGATGACCAGAACCTCAAATTATCTGCTCTTTGAACAGAAGACTCACCTCTATAAAATTGAGGACAGGAGGATGCCGGGCTAAGATAGCTAGAGAGAATCCACTGTACCGTATTCTTAAAATCTTCAGCCAACGCTGGTGGTGGGTCAGGACATGGCACATGGTTGGTGAGTTGAGACTCAACCCTCATCTTTGCCAAGGCCAACTGTTGACCCTTTTTTTTACAGAGTTGGAAGCAGGGGTGGGTTCTGCTTTTCTTCGCTGCCGGTTCACTCAGTGAGGCGCCGCGCGGGCGTGCACGCTTCATGCATGCACAGTGCCCTTCGTGCACGCCTCGTGCATGCGCAGTGCTTAAAAAAGCTTCTGCGCATGTGCAGAAGCAAAAAACAAAGAAACGAAAGAACCAGTTCAGGGGCGTGGCAGGCCTGGGTTGCTGCCGGATCTAGTGACCCAGGCCGCCAAGTTACTACCGGTTCTATAGAACCGGTCCGAACTGGAAGGAACCCACCTCTGGTTGGAAGGGACCTTGGAGGTCTTCTAGTCCAACCCCCTGCGTAGGCAGGAAACCCTATACATTTCTTCTTAAAAACTTCCAGTGTTGGAGAATTCACAACTTCTGGAGGCAAGTTGTTCCACTGATTAATTGTTCTAACTGTCAGGAAATTTCTTCTTAGTTCTAGGTTAGTTCTCTCCTTGATTAGTTTCCACCCATTGCTTCTTGTTCTACCCTCAGGTGCTTTGGAGAATAGCTTGACTCCCTCTTCTTTGTGGCAGCCCCTGAGATATTGGAACACTGCTATCATGTCTCCCCTAGTCCTCCTTTTCATCAAACTAGACATACCCAGTTCCTGCAGCCGTTCTTCATATGAACTGGCAAAGCAAGACCCTGTCAACAATTACATAAGGCTCCCAGGATATTCTTCCAGGAGGTTGCTGAAGACCATCAGAAAGTGGAGATGATGTCTACCTGTTCTACTGTTGGACCTGACAACAATGAGCTTCTGATCTCAGTATTGCCACCTGGAGAAACTGACTGCATGTAGAGCAACTCTGGTGTGTACATTGACACCTGCTTAGGATTCCTGTTCCATCTATCATTGTTAAATCTGACTTTGGGCAACCAAGTGCTAAGAGTGAGCGGCCTCTGCCAATAACATTTAAGCTCTGTCAAAGGTGGTGGATAGTGCTGTAGTAATATATCAAAAGCTCAGTCTTTATATCGGTGTCAACAGACTTCAGATTGCAGGATCCCCTCTGTCCCTAATGCCATCTCAGAGAAGACTGTACAGCTTGTGCCTCCTTGCAAATCTTCAGAAAAGCTTCCAGGCCCTTCTAGAAATTTCTCCCAAATTGCAATTGTTCATGTGGCAAAAGGGGAAATATTAAATATACAGGTAATCTTCAAGTTACGACCACAATCGCGACTGGAATTTAGGTTGCTAAGCATCCAAAGAACCACGTGACCAGACTCAGTCATTTTTTTTACTGTGAATCTTACAGTTGTTAAGTGAATTATGTGGTCAGTCAATGAATCCAGATTGACTTTACTTGTTGGAGGCCAGCTGGGAAATTTGCATATCACGAACATGTGCCCGCAGGACGCTGCAACCATTGGTCAGTTGCCAAGAACCCAACTTGTGATCATGTGACGGAGGGGTGGTGGGGTGACGGTCGTAACTTTGAGGAGGGGTCATAGTTAACATTTTTTCAGTGCTGTCATAACTTTGTTAAATGAGTGGTCATAAGTCTAGGACCATCTGTAAAAAGTTAATGGTTTGCCCTCCCTTCTGCTGTCTTTAATTTGAGTCTGAAGGGCAGACAATCAATTCCACTTCAGATCGTAGAATCAGCCATGACAATATTCTGATTTTTACCTATGTCTTAGAGCAGTGTTTCTCAACCTTGGCAGCTTTAAGCTGTATGGACTTCAACTCCCAGAATTCCCCAGCCAGTAACTCTATAGGGTTGGTAACTCTATAGATGCAACTTAGAACTAAGGAGAAATTTCCTGACAGAACAATTAATCAGTGGAACAGCTTGTCTCCAGAAGTTGTGAATGCTCCAACACTGGAAGTTTTTAAGAAGATATTGGGTAACCATTTGTCTGAAGCGGTGTAGGGTTTCCTGCCTAAGCAGGGGGTTGGACTAGAAGACCTCCAAGGTCCCTTCCAACTCTGTTATTCTATTCTATTCTAACTCATCAAATTTGCAGATGACACCAAGCTAGCAGGAATAGCCAACACTCCAGAAATTAGGCTTAAGATACAGAAGGATCTTGACAGACTTGAACATTGGGCGCTATCTAACCAAATGAAATTCAATGGTGAAAAAAGTAAGGTTTAGGTTAAGGTTTACATTTAGGCAAGAAAAACAAAATGCACTGTGAGAGGGATCTTGGAGTCCTAGTGGACAACCATTTAAATATGAGCCAGCAGTGTGCAGCAGCTGCCAAAAAAGCCAACACAGTTCTAGGCTGCATTAACAGAGGGATAGAATCAAGATCACGTGAAGTGCTAATACCACTTTATAATGCCTTGGTAAGGCCACACTTGGAATACTGCATTCAGTAAAACAAGAAGCAAAAGGTGAAAACTAATCAAGCAGAGAAGCAACTTAGAACTAAGGAGAAATTTCCTGACAGAACAATTAACCAGTGGAACAACTTGCCTCCAGAAGTTGTGAATGCTCCAACACTGGAAGTTTTTAAGAAGAGATTGGATAACCATTTGTCTGAAATGTATAGGGTTTCCTCCCTAAGCAGGGGGTTGGACTAGAAGACCTCCAAGGTCCCTTCCAACTCTGTTATTCTATTCTATATAATGTAAGAGGGCCAAAACAGAGCCTGTAATGGAGACCTTGCTGATTTCCCGGCTGTGACAAATGAACAAAAAAAATTATATCTGTAATCGAGACATAGGTTTATAACAGGGGTCTCCAACCCCCAGTCGGTGGACAGGCACCGGTCCATGGCATGCCAGAAACCAGATCGCGCAAACAAGTGAAGCCCCATCTGCGAGATGCAGGCAGCACATGAAACCAAGTCCCCTCCGGTCTGCGGGAAAACCCTCTCTCCAGGGAACCAGTCCCCGGTGCCCAAATAGTTAGGGGCCACTGGTTTATAATATTTTAGATTTTAGTGTTTAGATTTTGTACTTTTATCTCTTGCATTTTTGTGTACGATAAATAAATAGTCCTATTTCAAGTCGTTAAACCTGGCCTTGTTTCCTTGCCGATTTCAAACTGTTCTCCTTCTCAACTCCTTTTCTCGTTTTCAGACTGCTGTTTTGGGGCAAATCTTTTTGGGGGGAAAAATAAAAGGAAAAGATTCAGCCTGGACTCGACACTTTGACAACAGGCAACATTTCATTTGCCTGCATTTAAATTAATTAACTTTACAGTGTGGTTGAAAATGACTTAATTTATAAAAATCCTGAGGGAAAGGAATGCGTCATGCGCTCTGGTCTATAAAAGCCGCTGCACGCTTCTGGCAGTGAATCAGAGTTAGTGTTCTTTAATAGCAGTAATATGCAATTAAGCCGTTATTGGAAGGGAGGGGGTGGGTGCCGTTTTATGGGCCTCCCAGAAGACTTAAAAAAAAAAAAAGCCCAAAGAAGAAACACAAACTCACGTTTAGGCAATTTTTAAGGCCATACAGTATTTGAATTCTGAGTATTGATAAAAGATTCCTTTATTTTTATTCCTGTCTCCCCACTTTTATCTCACATCCTTTCCCCAAGAAACCCTCTTAAAGAAAGCTCATTTCTGCATTCAGCCAGAAAAAAAGCTCAGTTTTTCCCCCCCATACAGAAGTACAACCAAGATGTAGTGCCCCCCCCCCCCAATATGTTTTGTGCCAAAGTACGGTCTCTCTTACAGGGGTGCTGTAGCAGTGGTGGGTTTCACTTACCTTTGCTACCGGTTCGGGAACGGGAGTGTGCACGTGCGACGCTTCTGCGCATGCGCAGAACGTCCGTGATGATGTCCGGGTGGGTGGGCGGAGCCTCCCGCTGCCGCTGCTACCGGTTCAGGGCGAACTGGTAGAAACCCACCACTGTGCTGTAGGTAGTCCTCGACTTACGATTCCCTTAGTGACTTTTTGAAGTTACAACGGCACTGAAAAAAGGGACTCGTGACCATTTTCACACTTATGACCGTTGCAGCATCCCCTTGGTCACAGAATCGAAATTCGGATGCTTGGCAACTGGTTCGTATATATGACAATTGCAGGGTCCTGGGGGGATCCCGTGATCCCCTTTTGCGACCTTCTGAGAAGCCAAATCAATGGGCAAACCGGATTCACTGAACAACGGTGTTACTTAACTTAACAACTGCACGGATTTCCTTAACGACTGTAGCAAGGAAGGTTGTAAAATGGGCTGAAACTCACTTCACTTGCTCGGTAGTGGAAGTTTTGGGCTCAGTTGTGCTCGTAGGTCGAGAACCACATGTATGGGGGAAATTATGGGGATGCGTGGTGGTCTTGCCCTTAAGACCTTTGGGGTCACTCCCAACCTCGCTGGGTTCTCATATGTTTTAGCCTCCAATAAGGTCTCCTGCTTGAGCAGTGGGTTGGATTAGAAGACCTCCAAGGCAGCGGTGAAATCTACTTACCTTCCCTACCGGTTTGGAAGCGCGCACTTTTTCACCCTCTGCGCATGCACAGAACGCTTTGCGCATGTGCAGAGGATTAAAAACAAGAAAATGGCGACGTCCGGGTGGGTGGGCGGAACCTTGCACTGCCGCTGCTTACCGGTTCTCCGAACCACCGGCGGCCGCTGCTACCGGTACGCCGGAACTGGGCCGAACCGATAGCATTTCACCCCTGCCCAAAGGTCCCTTCCAACTCTGTTATTCTATGATTCTGAATTCTGCAATCAACTTCTATTTAGAAAGGAAGCATGGACGTTTTCACGTTGATCAGATCAAACCCACTAGAAGGAAATCTGGGTCTTTGACTCCCATGGATGTTTATAGGTGGGAAACACAGACATGCAACGAAATCTGATGACCTTTGATCAAAAGTTTGCCACACACACACACACCCCAAAAAAAATCTGAAGGAAAAAAAAGGTATAGGTAGTCCTTGATTTATGACTTGGAATTACAGCTGTAAGTCTTGGAGGTTGTTAAACAGGTCACTCCCCCGATCATGCCTGATTGATAACCTCTTTTGCAGTAGTCATTAAGTAACCGCCGTGGTCATTAAGTGAAGGAGGCAGTCCTGAAGCAAACACTATGGTCGTTAAATGAACCCATTTTACCCAGTGGGCATTTTTTGTTGAAAACCCAGAAGAAAATGCTGGAAACTGGTAAAAAAATACTAAAAATTGTAGTCATCTGACCACAGGATTCTGCCAATGATCCCTAAATTAGAGCCAGCTGCCAAACACCCAAGATTACAATTTGTGTGTATGTGTGTTTGTGTGTAAGCCGCTGCTAGAACTTCGAAATCGGGTAGTCCTGGTGAGGTCCGTCATAACTAGGAATGTTTGCTAAGCGACTAGTTGTTAAGCAAAGACTACGTATACATCCTAGAAATTCTGCATCAGTAGTGACAGTTGCATTTTAAAAAAACCAGTCTACATCAGGGGAATTCACAATTCAATCCTTTAAATGAAGGAAAGTAGGGTGATTTGCAATTTTTTAAAAAAATAATCCGTGGACAATTTATAGGAACAGTTTATCAATTAGGAGACGATAATAGGGAAAGCACGATACGTAATGAGGCATTGTAAATATAGACAGTTATGAAATTATTATCTATAGAAAAAAACACATGTCAAAAATGAATTCCATCCGACTGTTGCAGACAGCTAAATGGAGGGGTTTTTTTTAGCGCTCAGCACATCCTTAGCAGAGATTGAAACCTGTTAAAAGATTCTTTCAAATATAGCATGTGGAATACACACCCCTATAAATCACATTTTTTTCCTCCTTTGCTGCTTCTGATGCTTGGACTATTTTCTCATTGCCACCTGTGAGTCCTTCCTAAAAAAACAGACTTCCTTCTCTCTTTCATTCCCTGTATTATCAACATCTATTTCCAAACTTTCTTGGTTTAAGGGAAGAATAGAATAGAATAGAATAGAATAGAATAGAATAGAATAAGAATAAGAATAAGAATTAGAATTAGAATAAGAATAAGAATAAGAATAAGAATTAGAATTAGAATTAGAATTAGAATTAGAATTAGAATTAGAATTAGAATTAGAATTAGAATTAGAATTAGAATTAGAATTAGAATTAGAATTAGAATTAGAAATAGAAATAGAAGAAATAGAAGAAATAGGAATAGGAATAGAATAGACCTTGGAGGTCTTCTAATCCAGCCCTCTGCTCAAGCAGGAGAACCTATACTATTTCAGATAAGTGACTGTCTACTCTTCTTAAAAACCTCCAGTGATGGAGCGCCCACGATTTCTGGTGGCAAGCTGTTCCACTGGTTAATTGTCCTCACTGTTAGAAATTTTCTCCTTAATTCCAGGTTGCTTCTCTCTCTGGTTAGTTTCCATCCATTGTTTCTTGTCCGGCCCTCTGGTGCTTTGCTCTTCTTTGTGGCAGCCCCTCAAATACTGGAATACTGCTATCATGTTACCCCTAGTCCTTCTTTTCTCTAGACTGGCCAAACCCAAATCCTGCAACCGTTGTTCATAAGATGTAAGCTAACTTGCCGATCACATATTTTCTTTGCCCAAAAGGTGGAGGTGCTTGGTTTGAGAAGATCTATTGAGGAGAAACCAGCCATTGCTGGCTGCCACGGTCATTAAGATCGGAGCAGTAATTGGCCTTTATATCTGTTGGACTTCAATTTCCAAAATCCCAAAATACAACTTGACAAGGTACAATGGTATGGCTTGTGAAATAAGACAGCTTCATCCCATCTCATCTCTTCCATCTTTCTTCCATCCTCCCCCTTTGGTACAGAAACAGTAAACAATAATTGTCTCATGGGGAGGGGTCAAAAAGAGAGTGAAACTATCCTTGTCTCAATCCATGTGCAAGGTCTTTAATGCATCTGGCTATGATGGGAAACTGGATTAAATGACCACTGCTCTCACCCACCATAAATGGACTTGAAGAACCTCAGAATTTCAGAAGGGAATAGAAGACGAGACGATTTCTGTAGATAGCAATAGCAATAGCACTTATATACAGCTTCACAGCCCTCTCTAAGCAATTTACAGAGTCAGTATATTTGCTCCCAACAATCTGGGTCCTCATTTTACCCACCTCAGAAGGATGGAAAGCTGAGTCCACCTTGAGCCTGGTGAGATTCGAACTGCCAAATTGCAGGCAGCCGGCAGTCAGCAGAAGTAGCCTGCAGTACTGCACTTTAACCACTGCACCACCGTGGCTCTTAAAGTCAAGATTAAAGTCAAGCCATCATCTGTACAAATAACCTACGTAAAACTAAAGACCCGGAACTGAGTGTGGTGTTTTCACTTACCTTCAATCTCCTCTGCACCATCTCATATTGGTGGAGAAGGTCCACCAAGGCTTCCTAACAGAGGGACATGATCCGTTGCAGGCCAGCATTAGCAACTTAACTTAGTTGGCTGAGTGGCCCGCGAGCATCTTACCTCCTCAAAAAGTTCCAGGCTATAGGTGTTATCATCATCCGCAAAGTAAACAATCCCTGGTTGGCTGTTGTTTCTATTAAATGTCTCCCTCAGCCACCGTAGCGCCAGGTTCCTTTGCATGGTTCCCCGAGGAATCCGGGGGTCCCGCATGTCCCCTCTCAGCTTGTAGTTGCGTGGGGTCTCCACGTTGAGGTGGGTGTAGTTCAGCCCGGTGTCTCGCAAAAGCCGAGTGACCAGAGCAGTCCGACGTTGAGAGTCTTCCACCAAGATCCAGTGCAAGTTTGGAACGTGCAAAAAAGTATTGGACAACCGTGTCAGCTCCGCCTTTTGGACCGGCCGGCTGTAAGTTGGAGTGACCACGTGGATAGTGGGCAAGGCGTCCGACCAAGGAGGTGGGCGGGTGTAGACATATTCTGTCCTAACCACCTCCACAATGTCACGGTCAGATAAGCAATACTCCTTAGAGTCCGAGCCTTGAGAGAAGTCACGACGGGTGTCCCCACCATCCTCTGTAGTAGAGAAGGAACAAGAGAAGAAGAGCTGAAGCAACAAACAGATAAACATCTCCTCTTGGCAGGGGTCAGGAAGGAGGAAAAGAAAACAAGCCGAAGAGCAGAAGCCATCTGGCGTACAGGATGGAAAGCGGGCAGATCATAGTTGATTGCACACCGTCTTCCCCTATGTCCTAAGTCACTCTCAATTCTGCATTTGAGAATAAGACTCAAAGCATCTTTTAATCCTGAAGCTCCTTGGTTCTCCTTCGTTTCCTTGTATCAACTATCAGTTCTTTGGGGTAAGACAATCTGCCTTCTGACTTTGTGGCAAAAGCTGTAGATGCTGATGCGTCTCTATAAATAATTGTCATCATCATCATCCATAATTTGTATTTGGAGCAACAACAAAAATTACGTTGTGGGAGAAAACTATAATAACCAAGTCAACTGGCTGAGAAAACAATGGTGAAGCTGAATGGAATCAAATGAATCGGGGTGAACTGGTTACTGCAAGGATGAAGAACCTTTGGTGCCATTCCAAATGCTTTGAATTTGGAATGGTTGGCCTCAAAAACTGAAGCTGGTGAGAGTTGAAGCTGAAAACATTTGAAGGGCACCAAATTGAATTATAAAGATACTGGTTGGTTGTTCCTGCATAGGGTAGATATCCAGAACTATAAGGTGGTGTTTCTTCCCTAAGAAACACGGTCTTTGGAGATCTCTGGTGTGTGTGTGTGTGTGTGTGTGTGTGTGTGTGTGTGTGTGTTTTCCCATTGTATTTTATTTTTAATAAATAATTCAAGGCAGGGAACATATCTACTACTTTTTCCTCCTCCTATTTTCCTTGCAACAACAACCCTGTGAGGTGAGTTGGGCTGAAAGTAAGAGGCTGGACCAAAGTCACCCAGCCAGCTTTCATGCCTAAGGTGGGGCTAGAATTCCCAATTTCCTGGTGATTGGGTCAAAGTCACCCAGCTGGCTTTCTTACATAAGACAGGAGTAGAACTCACCATCTCCTGCTTTCTAAGCCAGTTAACCACTAGACCATACTGGCTTTCATAGTATTTTAAGAGAGGTGCTTTGGGTCAGTGAAGAGAGTTTTGGAAGATCAAAAGTTACTAGAAGTTCCAGCTAGGCACAGCCCAAAATGGGGTTGCAGCCAGTGTGTGGACTGCCAGTGTGAGTAATTCAACCCCAGTTCTGTAAAACTGACAAAGTAATTTCAGGAGAAAGCAGTTTGTGAAATCGCTCTACCCTTATTTTGTTTCATTGATTCGTTTTATTGATTCTCCAGCTTGTTTACTTGAAATCCTGAACGTGACTGGGATTACATCAGATTATATAAGCATACATTTTATACTTCAACTCTGTGTTCTCCTCCGGCCTCACATCTCCCCCTCACCCCCTGAAAAAATACACCGTAAGTTACCTTTTGAGTCTATTTGAAAATAATCAAGCTTTGGGTGCGGGGGTGCAAAATATAATTATTTCATCAGATACTTCATCAGATTGGAATGCTGCATTTTGAAAGGAGCAAAACAACTTCATCAACACAATTCTTTTCAGCTAACACCCCTTTTGTTCTACTTATATTTTTATAAAGAAATAGAAGTAGGCAAGCATTGTTAGTCTTGAACTAAGGATAGCAAATTGGCAGTAACACTTAGGTGAATGAAGAACAGGGAAAACACAAATGCACCAGAATAGCATTCAGTATCTATAGGGGCTTAATGAACAGTGGCGTTAGAGTGACGTGGTGGCCTAGAGGTGAAGACTCTTGCTTCCCACTCGGAAGGTTGATAGTTCAATCCTAGGCAGCGGCAGATGTTTCTCTATTAGGGCGCAAAGAGAAAATATCTGCTGTGAACTCTGCGTAGGTGTCAGGAAGGGCATCCGGCCAGTAAACTCTTAGCTTCATTCAGTCACTCGACTCCACCCTGAATCAAGGGATTACAGGGTCGTAAAAAGAAACAAAAATGAACAGTGGCATTAAATTTCCATTGCTTATGTTGGTCTGCTAGATGAGAAGTGCAACATCCAAGATTACAAGTGGCCCTGGGAGTTTCTTCCCAAAATAATTAACAATATTTAATACAGGTGGTCTTCAATTTACAACAGATCATTTAGTGACCATTCAAAGTTACCACAGCACTGAAAAAAGTGACTTATGATCGGTTTTCACACTTACAACCATTGCAGCATCCCCATGGTCATGTGATGAAAATTCAGGCGCTTGGCAACTGACTCAGATTTATGACGGTTGCAGTGTCCTGGAGTCATGTGAACCTTCTGACAAGCAAAGTCAATGGGGAAGCCAGATTCCCTTAACAACTATGCTTCTTAACAACTGCAGTGATTCACTTAACAACCATAGCAAGAAAGGGGGCAAAACTCACTTAACAAATGTCTTGCTTAGCAACAGAAATTTGAGGCTCAATCATGGTCATAAGTCAAGGACTGTCTGTATGATGGAATGAGGTTGTGACGGCATCTGTGGGAATTGCATTCACATAGCAAACATCACCAGATTAGATCAAGATTTACTGACTTCATTCATCTAATATTACTAAAGCTGATTAGATTTAATTTCTGGGTGGTTCAGCCTATTGTGTATATGTAGTCTGATTAGTTTATGAGTCAGAGTATTGTAGAAAACTTGTTAATTCCATAAGCAAGTCATGCACAGCCAGGGAATAATCATATTAAGTGTATTTTAGCAATCAAACGCAATTCTAATTAAAGCTAATGAATTGAATGGAAATCTCACTCTGCGCCTTCTTCTTTGTTGTGGTCCGCTCTTAAAAATTTGCCAATGGGTGGACCAAAATACGTTGGGCATCTTTTTCTCAAGACAATAAAACTCAAGAAACGGAGTTGCCTTTCCTACCAGGAAATCTTGGCGACTGCCATTTGACAAGGATCTGATGTAGGGTTCAGCTGAAGAGCGCCTCCATTATTATTATTTCTCACAATTCTTTAGGGAGACGAGAATAATCCAGAGCTATCAGAAACACAGCCCAGTGGCACTCACTAAGTATTATATGGACTCAAAAACATGACCTGTGTCTGCAAAAGGAACGTTGCCTTTTTCCCCCTACTGTGATCAGAAGCAAAGCAGTCATCTCATCTCTCCCAGCCAACTGATTCCCCTAATCCTCTAACTGCATAAAAATCTACCTATCTACTGCAACAGGAAACCAACAATTTGCAAACCGGCTGCTTGGTGAACTGAAAGAATGAAAAATAAAGAAGGCTGAGGAAACCAGTGTGAGTGGAGAGGTTGTCTGCTGGCATTGACATCCATCTGATATGGATTGGAAAATATTGTGTATAACTAAATAGTATTATTAGTAGTATTATTAGTATTCTGCATAAAGTAAATTGACCCAGACAATGTACTGCTCACTAAGTACTCATATAGGTAAAGGTAAAGGTTCCCCTTGCACATATGTGCTAGTTGTTCCCGACTCTAGGGGGCAGTGCTCATCTCCGTTTCAAAGCCGAAGAGCCAGCGCTGTCCAAAGACGTCTCCATGGTCATGTGGCCAGCATGACTCAATGCCAGAGATGCACGGAACGCTGCTACCTTCCCACCAAAGTGGTCCCTGTTTTTCTACTTGCATTTTTTACGTGCTTTCGAACTGCTAGGTTGGCAGAAGCTGGGACAAGTAACGGGAGCTCACCCCATTACGCGGCACTAGGGATTCGAACCGCTGAACTGCCGACCTTTCGATCAACAAGCTCAGCGTCTTAGCCACTGAGCCACTGCGTCCCTCTAAGTACTCATATATGTTAAAGAAAAAAACCATTTAAAAATCATTAAAAAAGAAAATAGAATGTGCTTCTCTCTATATAAAAAGATTAAAAAGAGGCAGCTAGTTGAAACAGGCCTAGGAGAAATGAAATTAAAAAAAATGTTCTAGTGCCAAGGTTAGAGATTTTGACTTCAGGACCATGGACAGCAATGTCCTACATGTGGAAATTTGCCTTTACCTATTTAATAAATACAGTATTGATATCATCGTCATCATCATCATCATCTATAATTCTTCAAGGAAGAAATGAAAGATTGATCAAATTGGAACAGCCTTGCGGTTGCAAAGAATTAGCTAACATGTGACATACCCCAAATGAAAGGTTGTTGGTAAAAGACCCATGTATAAATAAAACCGTTCATTTTTAAAGGTCAAAAGGAGTTTTAAAAAGCACACACAGACAATCCGTTTATTCCTACCCACGTACATAACAGAAATGATGAAATGATTCATGAGACACTTTTGATGTGAACGTCAGTCAACCTACCAATTTTTGATTCAACGTAATCAAGAAAGACCAAGGTATGGCTCCTCGGGGTTCCAGGAAAACAATTTTACACTTAAACATTATTGCTTCCTTGGGGTTTATTGGCCAAGCTTCACCTGCTCCTGTGCAAATTTTTCCATACTGTAAGGAATGGATTTAAAGGTTTTTTTTGGGATAACTGCTATACCTTCTTCATTCCTAGTGTGTTGTGCTGGGTAAGGTGTTGGCTCAGGAATTGGGAGAACAAAGTCAATCCTGTTGTCCTTTATGGAAGATTACTGAGTAGGTCTTGAATCTCTAAAACTCAGGGCTTAAAGCACCAGAGGAAAGAAGGTATTATTTTTATATTTTGTTGGTCCATATTTATATAGTAGCTGGAAAAAGAACGGTAGGCAAGATGGAACTCTAACCCTGATAGCAATAGCACTTAGACATATATACTACTTTACAGCCCTTTCTAAGCAGTTTACAGAGTCAGCTTATTGCCCCCCAACAATCTGGGTCCTCATTTTACCCACCTCGGAAGGATGGAAGGCTAAGTCGACCTTGAGCCTGGTGAGATTCGAACTGCTAAATTGCAGGCAGCTGGCAGGCAGCAGAAGTAGCCTGCAGTACTGCACTTTAACCACTGTGCCACCGAGGCTCATAAGATAGTAGAGGGAAGAGATTGTGATGAAGAAAATGTGCATGACCAATGTCATACATGACACTGTAAGCCTGTGCTGTGCTACGGTTGGTTGAATAAGCTACGATTGGCTGTATTCACACATCTCACTAAACAAGCCATATTCTGCTTAGCACAATGTGTAAACCCAGCCTATCCATAGCTTGTAAGCAAGAGGACCATATAGGAATACAAGATAGTAATGGGGGGGTCAAGGCACGTTTCTCGGCACGAGCCTTAAAGGATGCTAAACTTGACTCCAGCCTGTTCGAAAGCTTGCAAAGTTGGCCATGATAGGAAACAGAATACTGGGTCCCCGTTAAGCTGATTTAGAGAAAATAGCAACCTTGGGATCTTTATGGAAAGAAAGGGGTGCTGTATGTTTGAACATGTGTTGGGCGTCGTAAAACGAACGGAGAAATAGGTAGCACAATAATTTTATGGGTTTTTGTAAGTTAGATAGCTAGCTGGACATTTTAATAAAGTCCTATCTCTTCTTCTGGGCAAGAAATCATCTCAGAACTCATGAAGAAAATATGAAACCTTCCATATTGAAATAGCATATTGAAATTTATTATTATTATCATCATCATCATCAAATAAATTTATTTTGAAAGACCATTCTAAAAGAGAGAGTTCTCTCTCTGCTGACCTTCGTCCTTCCAACAGATATGGAATGAGAAGGTGGCCTTCCGTTCAGCTTAATTCTTGAAGAACCATAGCTGAATTCCTACTGAGCTTGTACTGAACTGTCTTCATTAGTTACAGACTGACGGGCAAGATGGATTTTTGTTCATGGCCAATAAGGAAACTTCAGTATTCACTGTGGATTTTCCTATGTGTAAACTAAACAAGAAACAAGGTTCAAGATCTCTAAGATGTTTTGGGTTCAGAATCTTGGAAGGAACATATGGGAGTGGTGAAATGAATACAACGGTGGGGAGGTTGACGATGAGTTGTGGTGGTGGTGGTTGTGGATGATGGGGCCAGTGATGGTCAGAGCTGGCCTGGGCTTTCTCCTCACCCTTATGCACTGCAAGCAGGGGAGCAATGGCGCTCTGATGCCAGACGGTGATAAGCAGCGTCCAGGGAAGCACAATCAGCACAATCGCCAAGATGTCTCGTCGCTTCGGCATCTCCAAGGCTGATGGGACCCACAGCTCCTCATTACCTGACAGCAGAAACCCCGGAGACAGAACAGGAGACCACATGGAGATCAAAGCAAGAAGGGATCAGAAGGCAGTTCAAAGGCCATGAGGCTCACAAGTCTTACCAGCGCTCACAACCCACCCATTGCACAAGCAGGTTCGCAGAGGCAGTAGTTGCCACCAAAGAGAGGCCAGGTTGTCCCCAGCAGGGAAGATGCTTCTCTGCGTGATGTCACTGGCCAGGACTTCAGGATCCCTTCTGGAAGGATACCTGCGAAGCAAAGCAAAAAAAGGGGTAGACACCAAATGATGGATGGGTCCAGTGTCCATTCCACATTTGTACCGCAGAGAAGAATAACAGAAGAACAGAGTTGGAAGGGACCCTGGAGGTCTTCTAATCCAACCCCCTGCTCAAGCAGACGACCTAATACCATCCCAGACAAATGACTGTCCAAGCCCTTCCTAAAAACCTCCAGTGATGGAGCACCCATCTGTCCTGTTAGTTTGCCACCAGAAGAAATCTTAGATTGTCTCCAGATTGCGTGCGATCTGTTTTCCACCTCCTACTGCTTGTCCTGCCAAAAGAAGTTCAAGGCTGGGAGTATATTAAGCTGACACAAAGGTTTAGCACAGATTCTAATGGGAACCCAGACAAGATTTAAGCAGGCCATATTTTATCAAGGGGGTTATCTTGGCAAGTGGTATACATCACTTCAGTGGCAATGCCCGGAGTGGATAATTTGCAGATCTGAGTGAGAAGTTGGGACGGATCAAGAAAGAGACATCGACAAGCAATTGACAATGCAGACAACCGGGGGTGGGGGAGTATGTATGTGTGTGTGTGTGTGTGTGTGTGTGTGTGTGTGTGTGTTCACATGCAAGGGGACAGTGTCATCGTACAGAGGCCAGGAAACCACTTCAGGGATGGCTTTGGTTTCCATGAAAAAAAAATGGCAAGCATGGATGGAAAATTCAAGTCCCGTTTCTGGTTAATTCATGGAGGCATCCATGTGGTTTTCCTGGCAATAATATCTAAGTAGTTTTCTGCAGTTCTTCTGGGATTCTTTTTCATTTCTTTAATCGGTCTTCCAATCTTAATGGGGAAGGCACCAGCCTAGAAACCAGGAGACTATGAGTTCTAGTCCCACCTTGGCAGGGGTGGGTTCTAACTTACCTCGCTGCCGGTTTGCTTCCTTCCGCGCCGCGTGGCCGCGCACATGCGCAGTGCTGAAAAATCAAAAAAAAATCCCCCCCCCAAAAAAGCGGAAAACAAGATGGCGACGCATGCGCAGTGCCAGAAACTCAGCTCCTGCGCATGCGCAGAAGAAAAAATAAATAAAAAAAAATTCCCCCAAAATTTAAAAAAAAAATTCCAAAAAAATATGGCGGCATCCATGGACCGGCAGTGATCGAACCGGCTCCGTGACGTCACCAGCGGGTTGCTACCGGTTTGGGCGAACCGGTCCAAACCGGGAGGAACCCACCTCTGCACCTTGGGCAGGAAAACAAACTAAGTTACTTTGGGCCAATCACCAGAAAACTGAGGATTCTAGTCCTGTGCCGAAGGCATGAAAGCTGGCTGAGTGATTTTGGGGTGAATCACCAGGAGATTGTGAGTTCTAGTCCCATTTTAGGCATGAATGTTCTGACCCAGCTGCCGGCCCAAGGAACACAGCACAAACAGCGTACAAACAAACCTTGTTTTATTATTAACAACTACTAATTCTCTTTCTTAGCAATCGTTCTAAAGTCCATGAAAGTATAAATCAGTCTTTTCGGTGCAACAGCTGTTAATTAACCTTCTTAACAGCCGGCAATAGTCCAAGCCAAAAGAACAAAAGTTTGACGAAGAGTCTTTCTGATAACAGTAGATAATCCACACAATCTTACTGTTGTTGGCAAAATGCCCGGAAGCAATTGCAGGAAACTTGACGCTTTTCAAACAAGAGCCGAACAGGAGTTTTGAAGTCAAGACAAGACGTGGAATGAACGAAGTTGTTTCCTGCAAATTGGTCAGTCGTTTTCCTCACTTAAATAGGCTATGGGAGTGGCCAATTATCCACAAGCCTTACTCCCGAGTAGTCCTTCTCCTCAGGAGCCATTCCTGCCTTTTGGCAGCTCTGTGTGCACGCGCATTGAGAACAGGCTCCTCCTCTTCTTCTTCTTCACTCATGGCAGCCTCTGGAGGTTCTGACGGCCCTGGCTGAATCCCTGCCTCTGGCACCGAGCCCTCTCCAGCCTCCTTGCTGTCCGACTCTGGTGCCAGCTGCACAGGCCACTGGTGAATCCCACCAGCCTCCTCGCTGTCTGAATCAGCTACCAGCTGTACAGGCCGCTGGCGGGCCACAACAATGAAAGTCAGCTAAGTGACTTTGGACCAGTCACTCTCTCTCTCTCTCTCAGCCACACAGGATGGTTGTTGTGGGGAAAATAGGAGGAGGAAGGAGTAGGGTGTATGTTCGCCGCCTTGAGTTATTTATAAAACTGATCAAAGTGGGATAATCAATCAATCAATCTGGTATTCCCAGGTCTATGCCTGCTTAGCTTCTGAGATCTACCCAGGTGTTGCCCTTTGCTGTGATAAGTGTAAACAATGAAAAACAATGAAAAAGCATGCACAGTAATCCACTAGGGCAGGGGTCTCCAACCTTGGCAACTTTAAGCCTGGCGGACTTCAACTCCCACAATTCCCCAGCCAGCTGGCTGGGGAATTGTGGGAGTTGAAGTCCGCCAGGCTTAAAGTTGTCAAGGTTGGAGACCCCTGCACTAGGGGGGATATGTAAAATCCAGCATTGTCCGCTAGTATCCATTCAAATCATCCTTTTTTAAAATCAACAACAGTCTGAATTTGGGGGGGGGGGGTTGGTCCTTTAGAAGAGTGAGATACTTATTTTAGAGCCGGCCTGAAGGGTCTTGCAAAATTCTTCATTGGACTGGTAAGCTGAGAAATTTTGGTGAATGGTTTCACTAAATTTCTCCAGGAGAAAGAAAGACTTTCTCTAAGCAAGGACAAGATTCTTTTTTATTGAAGAAGAAGCCCCAACATATCTTAAAATTACCAAGGCTCTTTTGAAGCTATGTCACCCCATCACGCACACCAAATTTCATGGCAGAAAATTTCACATACGGATTTCGTGCTGTACGAATAAATATTTCCTTCTAGCAGGTTTAAATCTCCTATTAGCCCATTTCATGGAAGGTATCTACTTCTACTATTATCTTTTATCTTATTTACGTATCCATTTTCTACACCGTCCCTCTCCCCTAAGTGATTATGGGAGGGAAACAAAAATTTATTCCTGTCTATCTTTTCATAAGCTAACTTTTGGGAGGGGTCTGTTAGTAAAAGTGGGAAGATTAATATTATAGGAAAGGAGCTAAGGATTTTTGGTTAGAGGAAAACAGTTTGGAAAAGGTGTTTGTGTGTGTGAGAGAGAGGGGGGGAGAGGGAGGGAGAGGGAGAGAGAGAGAAACAGAGGGAGAGAGAAAGAGGGAGAGAGGGAGAGAAAGAGAGAGGGAGAGAGAAAAAGAGAAACAGAAGAAAAAAAGAGAGAGAGAAGCAGAGGG